>PVKE010017881.1:0-30219 GCA_004027555.1 Craseonycteris thonglongyai
ATCACCACTGCCCACCTTCCAGCACCACCACCACTAAAGTTTATGGCGGAAATTTCTTTGATTCAAAAACAAAAACTATGGCTCCAGGACCTTTCACAATGCCTGGCAGATGGAAGGTGCTGAGCGAAATGGAGAGAGAGAGATCTATCCTAAGAGCTTCCATACTAAGAGCTAACATACCAACAAACATAACAAAGCTCAATAAACACTACTGTTGTGCTTCGTTTTGTCCCACAATTTGCAAAAAAAGCCTAAGAAATTCTATTTTGAGGACCATGACTCTGGCTCTGTCCTTCCAGCCAACCTGTCTCCACCTCCTGCAGGCCTATGTTCACTGAGAACTTTTTCACACCTTTATACTTCCCGCCAGTCCCCCATGCATGGCCATGCCCAATAGCAGCCTGTTACTGGAGAAGTGTGAGCTCACTGTGAATTATATTCCAGCTGCCTTCTGGAAGGGGCCGTGGTCCAGCTGCACATTTGTATATTCATTGAGCCGTACTCCCTACTCCACAGCCTCCTGACAGCTGCAGGTGGCAAAGCCATTTTTCATCAGGTACGTGAGAAGGGGAGAGGGACAGACTTACACATCACCTGGAGGAGACAGTGGCTTTCAAGCAGGATTGATAGAGAATTAGAAACTGAATAAGAAGCAGATAGTATCTCCTCATTCTATTGACATCCACTTAACGCTACTGTACAGTTTCTCTGTTATCAATTACAATAACACACCATTCAGAATATTCTAAATACCCTGAAACTGTATTCAGGAACTTATAAGTAAAGACATTGAACTTTAGCTTTTTCTCATTCTTGCTCTTATTCTTTCTTTCAGTATGATCTTGCTGAATGTAAACCCTGGAGCAAACCATTCAAGATTAAAAAACAAAAAGAAGTTGAAATGGCTAAAGGTATATAGGAAGCAAGTCAGTAAAAAGAAAGTAGTCAGAACCCAATATTCTTGACAAGAGCAGAGTTTATAGAGAAGGAATTACCCATGGGCCTTGAGTACCATCTCTGTAACAGGAACAGCACTTGACATATCAAAAATAAAACTGCTGGCCCACAAGAGAAGGAATCAATGAACCCACGGCTGAACCAAGAAATGCATTTCTCTGATGAGTGATATTGCATATTTAAAAAAAAATACAAAAACAAACAGAACAAAACAATGGGTCGGCTCTAGCTGGGCTGCTCTCTCCTGTCATCCCATAGCTTGTACCCCACATTTTGGCCCCTGCTTACAGAAAGCCTAATATGACCCTCGTGTGCTGTTTTCTATTTGTTCCTTCATAAATCTCATCTCTAGAATTACATTTCTTTAGGAAAAGAACTCAGTTACCCTTCTAATTTTAGAACCCCAATATTATTGAAGGTGGCAGTGGGTAAGGACTGGACCCTCCTCAAATCCCTGCCTTTCCCATAAAACCTTCAGGTCATGATAATCACACCTAGAGTTCTCTATGATGAGATTGGCTTAGGCTTTCTTCAAATTAATGTAATTCCTATTGACAAATTAGCTCAAATTCTGAGATCTTTTACTTTCATTGTCTTTCCTTGTCCTCCTCTCCTTTCTTCTCTTATCTCTTCCATCTACCCATTAGATCATTCCAGCAGATTGAAGGAGAGTATTCCAGACGCTACTGAGACAGAGCACATCTACTCTATTTAACCACAAGAGGAACGGAGACGAAATGTGCGAGGCACTACATTGTCCAGGGTGATGTTAGAGAGTCAGGCTTTACCTAGGGCCTGGCTATGGCTTCATTCATGAAGGCTGGCTATGGTGTCATGGGGCCACACTACAAAGCCACATGGGTGGGCCCCACACAGGAAGACTTACCTGTCAGGTACAGGTTGGGTTTAATGATGACAATCATATGAACACAGGAGGTATATGGCATTACAAAAAATAAAAATAAATCTTAATGAGGAAGAACAAACTTTCTTCTCTCAGAGGAGAAATTTAGGGATCCAAAAGAATCTACTTGGAAATGGCATTTTCATAGCATATGACCCGGATGACATTTTGCACCAATGTGATAGCTCTTTGTAATAAAAATAGCGTCAAGAAGGAAGCAAATGCTCCTTATACAATACTATCAGGGTTTTTATTTCTCAAGTATAGGTTTAAGGTCATGTTGATAGGAAGACTATGCTGTCCTCTTACAGAGACTAAATGAATTGTCTTCAACTCACTGTACCAAGAAACATTTGCATTTGGGCAGCTCAGGAAGAAACTGAGAAGTCCTCAGCAGGGGGGGTGGGAGGAACTGGGGTCAAGCATCATTCTCACCATCACGTCGGAGGAAGGGCCAGCCTGTCTCTAGCATCAGCAAAGTGCAGGGTAGAGGGAAGAAGCTCTGCTTCATCCACCTGAGATCAGGAGCACTGAGGTTTCCAAAGTCAGGCGGATGCACATGTTCCACATTCCTTTCTCAAGGACTTTCTGAAAGCAGTTTGGCAACCTCACATGTGGGGAGAAAACCTCAACCAGTGATGCGTACAGGACAAGCAGGGATGCAGGTGTGTGTCTCGAGAGGGTGTGTTCATGAGGAAATCCACCCACAGGCCTAAACTATGAGGCAGAGGTCCCCATTCTGTGTGTGGTGTGAGGATGAGTGAGTGGCATAAGGTCCCAATTCATGGTCCTCTCTGCACTATCTCAGGATGCCTCTTCATTCTTCATAAAAAGAGTTGCCTATACTTCCACCAGGGTTCTAACCCTGGAGCAGGCAGGCACAGCCATGTTCGGGAATGGGGCAGGATCCTGATCACCAGGCAGGAGACTGTGAGGCAGCATGGGGGTCACTAGTGTCCCCCCAACCCCCATGTGAACCAGCGATGATTAGGACCATTGACGACGAGCAATAGACTCTCAAAGCACAAGGTCTGCCACGCCACGAGGCCAATGGGGCACTGAGGATCACTTCTTCCACCTGGCAGTAGAGAAAGGCGGAGTCCTTCCACACTAGAGGACAGTCAAAGTCCTGATTAATGACCCTAGTAAGGATTTGACTGAAGCCTGGAAACATACATACAAAACTGGAGTGTGAAAATCAAGACATATTTATCAAGGTGATAAAGAAAAAACAAACAAACAAACAAAACTGGTTGGAGGTAAAATATATAACTCCCAAAGATTCCCAATAATTGAGGCCAAGAAAGAAACAGAAAACTCAAGAATAATCACGGTGAGAACATAGGTAGATGGTTTCAAATTTCCTGGATGGAGAATCCCCTGATCCAGACTCAACAGATACCTTATTTTATGTCCCACTTTCATATAACTTCTCTCATGTGATTCTCATAACAAAGCTAGACAGAGAAGACTGACACATTCATCCTAGGATTTAAAGATAACAAAATAGGTAGGTTCTTTGACCTACCTAGGTTCTGGTCTTGCTTTTTCCAGTGTCCTTCCTGTTTCAGGATTTATGTTTTTCTTTTAGATTTTGCATTGCAGGGACTTCTTAGATGCATGTCTAGCCTGTGCTTTCTTCTCTGAGAACCATTCACCACCCATGTGCCCTGCTGAAGTGTGGACCAACCTTTAATTTTGGGGCCATATGAGCCTCCCTCCCTCCAAAGACATAGCTGACGGAACCTTGAATAGATTATTGATCAAAGTGTGCATGTCAGATTATCTCTCCCAGGAATTTGAAGTTAAGAAATAGAAAATCTAGTTAAAGGATGTTGGGCATGTGGTCTGAGAAGTAGCAACTATAACAATCATGGGAGCCACTTCTTACCTCAAACCTGCCAAGACAGATAAAACCTGTCTCCTATCACACCTGAATTCTCAGGGACTTTGATACTATTGGGCATGCATTTCCTGAAGCTCTTTCTAGTCTCTGGGATTATTTATGACCTCTTTTCTCTGTGCACTTTCATCCTTTCATATATAACCTGTAATCTATGGTTCATCAATCACCATCTTTCTGTCTTGCAACTTGAACTCCTTCCCCCTTGGTTCTTTAGCTACTACCTTAAAGCAGACCCCCAACATAGATCAATCGAAGCATCCGCATTTTGCATTCTTATACTTCAGTCACTTTACCTACTTTGTTAGTTTATACTTCATAGCTCTGTTCCCACCACCTGCCTCTTAAATGCTTAATGTTCCTAGAGGACTGTTCTCAGCCCTTTTCTCTTTTCATTCTGCATAGCCTTTCTGCATGAGGTTATTTGTGCTCGCAATTTCATCTAGTATGTATAAATATATGGCTTCAAAATTATTTTCTCTTACTCTGACCCTCTCCTGATGCATGCCAAAGCTGTTTACCATACAGTTCCATCTTGAGTCTTCTATATACACCTCAAATGGAGCATTCCTTGAACCAATTCATCATCAAACATAAAACTTGGTTCTTTCCCTTTATTCATTAACTCAGTGAAGACAGCCGTATCTTTTCAGTAATCCAAACCAGAAATCTCCCTTAGTTCATATCAAACTTGTCCTGTTTTTTCTTTTCTTTTTTAATATGCTTCATATCTATTACCTTCTTTCCATGTTTGCTATCATTTTCCTAGTCTATGCATTCACATTTCTTACTTAGACAACTGCAGAGGCTTCCTGATCAGTTTCTGTCTCTACCTTTGTCCTTATCCAATCTGCCTCCCACATTGAAACCAGGGAGATCTTTCTCATATATGAGAACACATGTGATCATGTCACTCGCCCACTAAAGACCATCCTCTGGCTCTCCATTGCCCTTAGGAAAAAGTCCAAATTCCTTAACATAATCTCGAAGGCCTCATTATTTGTCTATGGCCAAGCTTTCCTGTTGCACTCAACATGTAATATGTTTGGAGAACTCTAATGCATTAAATGACTTGGCCAAGGTCACTAGCTGGTAAATGGTGGGACAAAGACTGAAATTTAAAATCCCTGAACTCCATGCACAGCTTTTCTTCACTTCTCCATCCCACTCACACGATCATATAGTGACATTGAGAGATGTTACAAGAATCGAAATGTAGTAGACTCTCAGTTAACTATACTCATGGGGATTGGTAGATGCTGAATAAAGTAAGTAAACTCTCCATTAACTGGAACTCAAGCAACTGGCAAAAAAATCTCAAGCAATGGGCAAAAACGTTTTGTCGGTTGCTTGAGAGTGCTGGTTACTTGCATTCCAGTTAACAGAGAATCTACTGTACTACGAACAGCCCCATTTGCCTAGTGCCATCCGTGTTCTGAAGTATCTTCTCACCTCTGTGCTCCGTGGTTTAATGCTTTTGTGGCCAGTCCACCAGAGACACCATCACCAGGTGGAAGTGCATCAGGGTAGGCGGGGCAGCTGCAGGTCCTTGGAGACCACCGGGAAGATGAAGACCGTTCCCCCAAGCACTGCTGCAAAGGAAACAGCCTGAGGTGGCAACCAAATCCTGGGTGGCCCCAAGTTCTGCCTAACTTGGACTCTGCTCAAATTTTCTATTTCTAGATAAGACATTTTAAAACCTTATTTGTTTTCTGTAAGTGAGTGGGTGGATGGGAATAAGTGATTTGGGTTGGCCTGGCATGTAGATTAGTGAATTACTTTCCTGCCCTCAAGAAATTCAAGTGAAATGCTCAGTTCGCTGGCCCTTGATCCCATGGAGCCATGACATTTAAGCCCCTCTTTTTGGTATTTCTTTTGGTGTTGTTTCCAAGTGAGAATCCTCCTCTGACCTTTAATTATAAAGGGCGAGAAGGCTGAAGACACCAATGTCACCAGTCACCTCAGAACAGGGTCTACCTGCAAAGTTCCCTGTTATTTCACAAAACCCGTGGACTTACTCCCACGCCACCCATTCCGGGGACCCAGCTACACAGGAAAGGACAAGGGCCTGCACACAGCACAGTCCGCAAAGGTGCAGTGCCCCTTCCCAGGACTTGCTGGGAGCGTTTCTCAGCTCTCTGACCTGCAACAGGGACAGAGGAGAGCCTGCGAGTTCCCTGGAGCTGTAACAGTGGGGTCAGTGACTCTACAGGAGCGAGTACCCAGCACACCAGAGCGCCAGGTTCTGTGAAAGAGCCTGAGGCACCAGCTGCACCTCCCACTAATCTTTCCCTCTAAACAAATTGCTGTAAAGTCTTGTAATTACTGAGTGTTAAGTGAACACCTAATTGTGTTACATTGGTGAACTCCAGGCTCCCAGAGGCTGGCAGAGCTTGCTTTATATCCTTCTTTATAGCAGCCATTTTGCCTGCTCTCCTCACCCTCAGCAGTGTGAACCTTTACAGCTGCCTAAAGCAAAACCATTGTATTGAAGAACAGAGTTAATGCTAAACAAGATAAGGGCAGTATTCTTCAAAGTTTTCAAAAGCTAACTGTTTAAAAACTGAAAAAATGTGACATAGTGAGAGCTAGGGAATATAAAAGGTCCAGGTTCAAATCTACCTTTAGCATTTGCTAGCCATCTGTGCTGGGCAAATGACTCAACTCCTCTGAGTCTGACTCTCTGGAAAATGAATACAAAAACAACTTTGAAGGTTTATCTTCCTCCATCTGGCCAATAAATTTGGAATTCCTAAAGGCTCATTTCTAAGCTTCTTGTCTTATTTACATTTTTTCCTTGGTGAACTGAATCACTCTTATGACTTTAATTGCCTTTTTGCACAGGCACCTCACAAATTTCTCCCTGACACAGATCTCTCCTCGGATTTGCTGACAACTCGCCCAGCCCTTCCCCGCCCACCATGGCCCTGTCGCAGAGCCCTCTGTCTCAGGGAGCAGCTTCACTCACCATGCTGTTCCACAAGCCCCAAACTCAGGCACTGTCCCTAACTGCTTCCTCTCCTCCTCAATATTCAACCCACCTGCAACTTCTATCAACTTCACCTCCTAATATTTATGCATTATGTACCATGTTCTCCACAGCCTTGGATGCCACCCTATGACAAACTACCAGCGTTTCCCACCTTTGACACCTTCTCCTAACATTTTCCTCCTCACATCCAAAGTGATCTTGACAAACAAAAGTTTAATTCTCTTCCTGCCAGCTACTTACATCAATTAAGTGACTCTTCATTGCTTTCATTTTTTTTGGTGGAGGCCAAAATCCCCTAGTTTTGACCTCTGCTTATTTCTCCAGCCTCACTTGCCACTTCGGTCCCCAGTATTCTCTGACCTCCAGTTCCACTGGACATTTTCTGTTTTTGAAGTGAGTCCTGTTTCTTCCTGCCACAGAGCCTTTGCACACACAGTTCACTTTGCCTGGGGCACTATTGCAACTCTCAACTCTCTGAAATACAAACATACATCTTCACATATTTACAGTTAGTTTCCCTCCCTCTCAGATAACACAAGTTCCAACTCACTTCCTTAAGGGAGCCTCCACTGACCCAAAGCAGTGTGTACCCTACATGAGAGCGTCTGGTGACAGGTGGCACCCAGCCACACACCCCCGCTAGTCCCTGTATTCCGGCACAGGTGCACCTCCTGGGACCTCTTAGCTAATTCTCTGAAGGTGAGCTGGCAGCTGGCTGGCAGCTCTGCCCCACTTCCCCTTGCATTTCTTGATGCCATGTGTTCTCGTTTATAATAATTCCTACAATTGCAATTTTACATTTACTTAAATAAGAGTCTATATTTAATGTCTATCTCTCCTAGTAGACTGTAAGCGGCTAGAGACTGTGTTTGATTTGGTCACCATTTTATCCACTAACATAACCCTTGGCATCTAGTATATGCTCAATAAATGTCAATACTTGTGGAATGAGTGACGATATTATTCCGAGGGTAAATTTTTGTTTGTGAAAGTGTGGTGTTGTTGCCTAAAACCTAGCAAACACTCAATGTATGTGTGTTTGAAAACGCGAATGAATTAATGTTTAAATACTGTTACCCAACCAGGATCTCAACCACCCAAAGAGGTCAGTGTGAAGAAATGCCTCTGAGCTGATCGCTTCACATTTGGAGAGGCTCGGAGAACAGGTTTCCCTCAGTAGAGAGAGCTTTGGAGATTTAACATGTCCACTGGGATGTGAGACCCCTGTCCTTCTCCAATAGCATATTCAAGGTGATATACTAGGAAGAGTGACCTTCAGAGGCTGCCTGCTTGCTCTTTACCTTTCAACCAGTGGTCAGAGGAAGCTAAGCCTTTGGTTGGTGTCACTTAGACAAATTAAACTGAGGGCAGAGCCCAATTAGACCTCAGCCACTGTCTCAGATAAAAATCATTAGCATCGTCGCAGCTTGCATGTATGTATTGAGTACCCCTGTGACAGGTCTTATGATAAGTGCCCTATATGCATTATTCCTGGCACCTAGAACAATCTTATGATGTATTAAGTTGGGCTATATCAACTTGTCAATATTTGGCCTGTGTGACCTACCTAAATGGCAATTCTATGTTTCAGTCTAACAGATACCATTGCTCCCATTTTAAGGATGAGAACTTGAGGATACAAGAGCTAAGATTAGAACCCAAGCAGCTGTAGGACCAGAGAGTGGATGCCTATCTGGGGACAGAAGACATGCCCAGGATGGGGTGAGTGGCAGCCGTGCTGAGAGGAAAGAACACAAGCTGTCTTTGGGCCCTGCAGGAAGAAAGAGCCCCTGCCAAGCCTGCATAGAAGCGCAGAGACTGGGGCAGAATTTCTGACAAGGAGCGAACCCCGGAGCCTCCATCTGCAGACAGGCCTTTCTCACAGCATCAGCTGCCTGGGGCCAGCAGGGCTGACTCAGGTCTCTGCTCTTGAGAGGTCTAAACATCTTCAGAAACACAAATCAGCAAGAAAGTCGTGGGTCACATGCTCCAGACATCTTTTTCGAAAGAGGAGAGGCTATAAACAAGCATTTACTGAGTACCGAGTGGAAGCCAGGCACTGTAGTAGCTTTGGGTCCTAAAGGTGTGAACCAGAAAGATACAGCCCTGCCCTGCCCTTATGGGGTTTACAAATTGAGCAGGAGAACAGTCATATTCCATTACAGAATTATAAGAGCTAAAGGCCCAGGATGCAATTATAACAGCGCACATCCAGGTGTGTAAATTGCCTGAGGAAATGTCTTCAACTGACGCTTGAAGAATCTGTTCAAACTAAGCAAGTGAGCAGCAGCTGGCTGCTAAACGAATCAGGTTCACATATTTCACAACTCACAAGACTCTGTGTGCCCCATCAGTGAATGGGGTAACATTTTATTCACAGAACTGTGAGTATTACGTGGCAGGTAGGTGCAAGACACCTGTAGCTGTTCAATAAGTGTCTGGTCCCCACTCCCTTTGTGTCCTGTCTCCCCATTTTCTGCTACGTGGCTTTGCATTTATTCATAGGACACCGAGCTCCGCAGGGTCAGTAATTTCAGGCTGTTCTGACATCTGTGTGACTTGTTGTGACGCTGTTCTCAGGGCCCGGGCAGCAGGACTTAACAAGTAGGGCCTTCCTCACTGGCGGGCCAGGAGCTAATGGCGCAGTGAAGGGCTGGATGCGTTCCGTTTTTTGTCTCTAACTGTTATCCATGTTTTCCTGTGATTTAAACTATTCCTGGCTAACTTTAGAAAGTAGAAAAGCTCATTATTTCGGGCATTTCAACTTGGTGACATCACTCTAAAGCTGCCAAGGGTCACCTAGGTAGAGAGGCCTGTGTAAGGGCATCCTTTTCATCAATAATGTGCTAATTGCTATCAACAATTTGACCATATTATAATACTTATGAACAATGTTGATTATTTATTACATTATAATAGTGTTGATATTATCACTATAGCTATGAGTGAATATCTTTACGATGCACCCATTGCTGTTCTACGTTCATCGTGCAAATTGCCTATGTTTAGTCCTCCATTCTCCTGAGCTGGGTGCTATCTATTTTGATCCTGATTGTACAGAGAAGAAAATGAAGGCTCAGAAAGGGGAAAGGCACATGGTATATAACTATGACTGAGGACGCTTGATGATGAGGACAGGACGCTATGAGGGCCCCAGGGACCCCAAGGAAGGGCATCAAACCCATCCTTGGAACACTTGAGGTGGCACCACAGAGATGTGTGTCACTGAGCTGAGTTTTAAAGCCCCCCTCAGAACTATCCAGATAGAGAACAGGAGGAGGCTGATCATGCAGACGGAGTGGCCTGAGCACCAGCCTAAACCCAGTGTGATTGGAAACAAGAAGCATCGCCAGAACAGAAGGAGCTAGAGTGGGAAAGACAGTGGAAGATGGGGACAGGGGGACAGGGCATCATGCTGGAGGGTGGGCCACGGCCCGGTGGTGAATGGCTCAGCCTGGTCCCCAGGAAATGGACAGCACACAGTATGTGGCAAGGGGGCTGCAGCATCTGAGGCAATGGAGTAGCCTGATCAGATGGCAGGACCAGTATATCCCTCAGGGAGTACAGACCACAGGTGGGAAGTACGAGGACCATTAGGAGACCGGGAAAGAGATGACGAGGGCCTGGGCTGGGGCCGTGCTAGTAGAGAAAGTGGGAAGAGAAGGATTAAAGTATCTTCAGCAGGTGAAATCATCCCGATTCAGGGAATGACTAACAACGAAAGGGGCTGGATGGAAAGAGGGAAGAATGCAGGATGGCTCCACAAACTGGGAAGCAGAATGAAGAAACAAGAGCAGACTGTGCCTAGAGAAGGCTGAAGCTGCAAGCTCAGTTTACAGTAACTGTGGGACAACCCGGTGGCAATGCCCACATGGCCCCTAAGATAGCAGTCAGAGGCTCAAGTCTGAGGTTCAGGACAGAACAAAGGTGTAGGGAGAGGAGGTATCTGAATAGACACAATGGTTATAGCCCCAGAACTGGATGAGAGCTGGGATGGTGGAAAGGGTGAGAAGGTGCAGAGAATAAAATCCTGGGGAGCAGCAATATCTGCAAAGCGAATAGAAGAGGAACTTGCTGAGGACGGAGAGGACTGTGAGAGAGGGCTAGATGGCAGAACAATAGAGTGTGATGTTCTATAACTAAGAGAGGACATGGTACCCAGTGCTAGAGAGTCAACAAAGGTACCGACTGAAAAGTAGCCACTGAATGTCCAGCTAGAGGTCACTGGCGACCCGAGCAAAGCAGGCTTCTCATGGAATGATGGGCGTGGGAACCAATGGATTGAGAAAGCAATGAGATGCGAGGGCAGAGCCTTCACCACCATTTCTGACTGTGTCGCCAGGTGTGACTAGGGTGTTGTCAGGGACACCTGGGACACCAGAGACCACCCCCTATTACTCTTCTTTCTGCACCTTTTGCTTCTCCTCCAAATTCTCTTAGTCTGAATTCTTTTGTTCCGCTGGTTCCTGATCCAGCTCTGATCAGGACCTGAAGCCCTGGAATAACAAGATTACAATTTCAAAGGTAAGATCAGAGGTGCTCCAATTTCAATACAACATAGTAGGCTCTGCCCTCAGACTTGTAAAATAAGTACCCTCTTTCTACTCCAGTAGAGATTGGGGTGACATGGGGAGAAGCCCACCGCTACCACTAGCGCCTATTCCAAGCCATCATCATTTCTCTCTGGACCAAGTGAAAGGCCCTGTGCATCTTGGCCCCCTTCATCTATGCTCCACACCATGGCCAGACTACCTCTTTGAGAAGGAAATCGGGTCAGATCTTGCCCTGCTCAAAGCCGTTCAACGTCTTCCCATTTCATCTAGAATAAACCCCACTGCTTGCCACCGCCTGAAAGTGCTGAGTCATCTAGTCCCCGTCTAACTCTTTGACCTCATTGCCTGTACCTCTCCTGCTTGCAGCCACTCTGTGGTCACAATGGCCTCCCTGCTGCTTCTCCAACACAGCAAGCACGTACCTGCCTCTGGGACAGGGCGATTATTTTGCCTGGAATACTCTCCCTTTAGAAATCTGCGTGGCTTCCTCCCTCACTTTACTTGAGACTCTGCTTAAATTGTACATACACGAGGGCTGCCAGGAAAGTATCCAGCCATGTAGTATGAAGAAATAGAGGCTTTTGTGGCTGGATTTGTTTCCTGACGGCTGTCGTAGATGAATACACACACACACACACACTTTCTCTTCCCACAACAATGTAAGCTCTATGAAAATACCAGGCATTTGATACATAAGTACTGAATGAAAAGGGGGGATGAATGCCTAAATGCAATTACAAAAGGATGTCCCAGAATCTGAAACAAAACAGAATGGATCAAACAGAACTAAGGCCAGAGAGCAAGTGCACAGCAAACATCTCCCCTGTGCCGACATCATGACTGACATAAAGTCAACGTAAAACGAGTCTGGCCCTTGCCTATACTGAACGGGTACTTACGTTGAGTAAAACATTCAATAATTAGTGGATGAGACAGGTTATTCGAAAGTACTGACAGCAGTTAAATTAAAATGCTAACTACTTAATAAATGTCTCTCTCCTTGCCCTGAACCACTGGACGTTTCTGCCCCCTTCACTGCTCCCATCCTCTGCCATAAGACCTCCTTTCTCCGCGACTCCACCTGACAGGACCAATCACTGGAGTCCCAGCTTAACTCCTTGAAGCTCCTTCACTGTAGGAGCTTCTCAACAGGCTACTTAGGAAGTTCCCAGCCACTGGCCTTCTCCCGTCCTCACATGTACCCCCTTTAGAGTTGAAAAGAAACTTGGGGATCTAAGCAAAGGATCCAGACCTGTTAGGGCCACAGCTGATACAGCTGAGTAATGAGACTATTAGAGACTTAAGCCATAGTGATTCAGATTGACGACAACATCCATATATTACAAGAATGTTTGCCTACCATCTGTCCATTCGTCAGAAATAACTATATGGTTATTAAGACCTATATGGCTATGAATATTGCCTCATTGAGGCTAATAAGACACCACAAAAGTAATAGAACACATATTTCCCTATTTCCCTATGGATACAGTGGTGCAGAAAGAAGTAGGTTGCTGAGGATTAAGCTATTGGAATAAGCGGTCAGGGCTCCTGACACTTGATCTGCAAATCTTCTCTTCACAGTCACTATTGATTGATGAATATGGGGTCTCAAGATTCAGTGGGGGAGAAAGACGATCAGAATCAATAACTTTAATTTCTTCCTAAAAAAATTTTTTGAGGGCCAGTAGGGAGTTGAAATATGTTTTAATTGAGGCTACACTGGTTTATAGCATTATATGTTTCAGGTGTGCACATTATAATTAGGTATCTGTATACTCTGATAGCGTGCTCACCACCGAAGGTCTACTTTTTATCTGTCACCATACAATTGACCGTCTTTACTCAGTTTGCCCTCTCCTACCCACTTCCCCTCTGGTGACCACCAATCTGCTATCTGCCTTCATGAGTTTGTTTGTTTTTTTAATAACTGATTTCTTGGCAAGGCCTTCGCCTCTGTAAGCTTGCCTTCAAACAAATCCCTACAAGCAACATCTCACCAGATCACCTCAACAATTGGGAAATATTATATGCACGAGGACATGTTAACTCGAAGATGAAACCAGCAAAAGTGAAGATCACACTACAGTAACCGACAGAAGAATCTTTTCTTTTGTTACACAAAAGTCAATATAGTAATGATTGACCTCATTTACGGCAGTCAGCCAGCCCTGCGATGACTCCCACGAGAACAAAGAAACTAAAGTAATCTGATACAATGTTTTGATATCTCTAGAAGCAGAAGGTTCAGAATGCTTTACCTCTGTTCTTTCCTGAAGTCAGAGGAAAGATTCGATTCATTTACTTAACTAGCATGTATTAAACACAGATAAACAATCAATACTAGACTAAATAGGGTAAAAAAGAAGGAATATTGGGAAGGTATAATTTTCTTACAGCAGCATTTCTAACTGAAATGACAGGTACAGAAACAAAAAGGGACATTGAAAGCATTCATGGAAGGAGCAAATATTACATATAATGTAAGCCATATTGATAAGAAAAAAAGAGAGATTTAAAAAGGACCTGAGTCAAATAAGTCAATTCATTTATTTTACAATTATATCCTGAGTATCTATACAACATCCCCAGTACTGAGAAGCATAAGACAAGGCACTACCTTGAAGGATCTTAAAATTTACCAGAGGAGATAGGACACACAAAATAAAGCTAAAGCAGTATATTTGCTAACTGGTGGTAAAACAGTAAGTGTGATTTTTATGAATTCGGTGAGGGGAAGTTATCCGGATTGGTGAAATCATAGAAAGCTTCAAGGAAGGGGTAGAAGTTGATCTAGGTATCAGAAGAAGCACAACATTTAAACACATGGAGTGGAAATGCATTCTGGGCAATGGAAACAGTGTAAATAAGTTAATATGGTTGAGAAAGCAAAGGGCTGTGTGTTATTAATGCCTGCTACTAAACAGTCTCAGTGTCTGAACAAAATTAATTTTTGTTCATATAGCATCCAGGTCAGATGGTCACAGTGAGTGTGCTACTTAAGCACCCACGTCTTTGCAGTTTGTGGTTCTGTCCTTCTCTGGGTCTGTGGATTCCTCTCCCTTTAGCTGGTGGGTGGGAAGGAGCAAGAGTAAAAGGACAACTGATGGTGTACAAAAGATGTCACAGGCCAGGCCTGGAGTGACAAACCTCATTTTTGCCCACGGTCTTCGGCTAGAATTCAGTCTCGACACCACACCTAACAGCAAGAGAAGCCTCTCTTTGTGTCCAGTAGGACAAGGCAGTGGGCTGTGGTGAACACGAAGCATGTTTGGGAGAAAGAGAGTCATCCTAGTTGGTTGGAGCTCAGAGCTAGAAAAAATACATGAATAAAGACAGAAAGTTACAAAACCCAAAACTATTCTCTAGATGCTTAGACGGCAAGGATAGGTGCACGTAAAACGTTTCAAAACAAACACAAAAAAGTATGTGCTCAATTCTCTTGAGAGCCGCACAGAAGACGTGGAAGGGGATTCATGGTGTGAAGAGGTTGCTCGTGGCGGTGTGATGGGGAAAGGCTTCAAGGAAGACGTGGAAATAAAGTGGAGCCTTTAAGGACGGGTTCGAAGAGGCAGATGGTACACGAGTGGATATGTCAGGTATGAAGAGACGAGGGCAAACACTAAGGCAACAGATGAGGCGTGAGGACCGAGTAGGGCGGCAGGACCATTACAAAGCTGCTGGAGGACCATGGTAATCGGACAATTGGCGTTTTCCAGTGAGTGCTCCTTTGGCCTGGGGAGTGAGAAACAAGGCTTCATTTACAGGACCCACATATCACAGGATTGTGAGCACCCCAAACCCCACCCATCAAGTGTGGGCCCTTCCCTCCAGTAATGGTGACTATGAAATTTTCCCCACACCTCCAGATCTTCCTCCTGGGGTTAAGGGTGGAGCAGGGTTGCCTCAATGGAGAACACTGGTCAGACTGTAAAGAGAAATAAGGTCAGAAAAGTGGTCAGGAATTCTTTGATCTAAGGTCCCAATAAGAAGCTAAGGAGATTAAGGCAGAGAAAATGGGGGTGGGGGGCTACTATAGGTCTTAAGCAGGGTCTGTGCTGAACAATATTCAAATCTATTCCCTCTAGGCTTGGTGTCCAAGATGGTGACACCATTCATTGAAAACAGCGCTTCCAATGCAACTTGGGGCGTAACTCACCAAAGACGTGTAACAATATCAAGTCAATTAATCCAAATGTCACATATGAGCATTCAACTATTAAACAATAATTTCCTGAAAAATTCAGGATGCTACTACATTAAGACCACTAAATCAGTCCCCTGCCTCCTGAGGCTGGTATGGTATGTAGATGGAAGGAACTTCCCCTAATGAAAGAAATCAATCTGGCAAGAAACCAGGCAAGTCGGAGTAATTTGGAAGTGTCTACATTTCCTGTCCACCCTGCCTGTTCTGTGATTGTTTCCACTATGTCGTGAGCCACTGCTCTTACTTCACACGTGTCAGCCCCCTCAGGACAGCTGTATCCGGCCCTGATTGCAAACCACTGGAAACGGTGCTCCATCAAATCACAGGATTGCTGATTTGCCAAGCTACCTGTTTGTACCCACACCCTTTGTCCCTTGAGAGGCCCTAAAACTAGGAGTTTTCAGCTGAAGAGCATGCTGAGTGAAGTAGTGCGGACCCATCGGCCAGGACCCCACAATCAGAGTTTGGTGTGGCCACGACAGCACTGCTGTGGGACAATCCCAGAGGTCAGTCAGTGCACCTGCAGATCTGATGGGAAACGGCACTCGGAAACACCTCACGTGTGAGAGAGACACCTCAAATGGATGTTTCAAAGTAACCAGAATGAGACCCCGAGGCAGCGCCCTTAGAAGGGTTTGAAGGGACAAAAGGCAGGCTCACAGAGAAGCAATTCTAGAGAAATGGCTCTCGTAAGGGGAAGCAGGCAGTCATTTTTCCAAACTACC
The DNA here is from genome assembly GCA_004027555.1 of Craseonycteris thonglongyai. Taxonomy (NCBI): domain Eukaryota; kingdom Metazoa; phylum Chordata; class Mammalia; order Chiroptera; family Craseonycteridae; genus Craseonycteris; species Craseonycteris thonglongyai. Next base: position 16,242 of record PVKE010017881.1, read on the forward strand.
TGACTTTTTAAAAAATTCACTGGAAGTGTCCTTCCTTCCTTCCTTCCTTCCTTCCTTCCTTCCTTCCTCCCTCCCTCCCGCCTTTCCTTCCTTCCTTCCCTCCTTTCCTAATTGTTAAATTTATTGGGGTGACATCAGTTGGTAAAAACTACATAGGTTCCAGGTGTACAATTCTACATCACATCGTCTATGCATTGCATTATGTGCTCACTGCTCAGAATCAGTTGTCTTTCTATCACCATATATCTGCTGCCCCTCCCTCCTCCACCACCAGCCCTCCCCCTTACCCTCAGGTAACCACTCAACTAGTGACCAAGTCCATGAGTTTTTGTTTCTTTGTTACTTTCAGTTTCATAGTTTTTCATGATATTCCCAACATCACAATATCATGTATGTGAACAAGCCTCCTCTTTGGAAAATTCAGACACCTTCATGAGGGCTCTAATATAATTATTGGGACAGCAAAGTAAATTACATCCACAGATTGTTTTCTTCCTTCTTCCTCGAGGAAATGCCCTCCTTGGAGGGAATGGGGATTTTGATAGAAGAGAAAAGATGAGTAACTCAGCACACAGGCAACTTTGAGGTTTGGGGCGTTAGGAAGGTTTGCTCTTTAGGAAAAGAGGAGAGTGGAACTTCAAGAAGTGAAGAAAGGGTGGGGAGCTCTCATCCATGTCTCCACACGTGTCTCTCACTTCCTCTGGAAGCAGGTTAGAGGAAATTAGTTTGTTTAATTCGGGGGCGAGGAGATTATCACCCTTTCCACTCACAAATATTTATGCAACCTTCATTTGGTACCAGGAAGTGCCATGTTCTGACTATCCGATAGTGAGCATCATGCATGAACAAAACTCCTGCCATCATGTGAAGGTAGACAAAGGGATGTCACCAAATGGAGACATTTACAGCTTCTTTGGGGAGTAGAGGATATTTAGGAGCAATGGGAGGGAGTCATAGAGAGTGAGCTTGTAAGAAGGAAGCAAGGACTGTGCGAACAGGTGTAGGTGGAGGTGACGATGAGGAAGCGAAGGTCAGATGGCCACGACCTTCTCAGTAAAGTCGGAGGTATTAGCTGAGAGTGAAATTTGAGAAGGAAGAGAATAAAGAAGGTAGGAAATGTAGAAACTGTGCTCTTAACCTTGATGAGTCTAGTAGTTTGCCTGTTTTTCACCCACTAGAGGTATGCAGTGTTCTACGCAGCCTGGTTTCAGTGCACTGATATGCAAACATTTGATAAAATGCTGGTGATTAGCCTGCCATTTTTACCTGACTAAACATTCCGTATTACAACAACCTGCTAAATACTCTTTTTCTTTCAAGTAGCCTGTGTACTTTCTAATCTTGTGAGAGCTCATCTAGGAATCTCTTTGGAATTAAATAATCAGTCCTTAGTATCAACAAATGATTACTGAACACCAGGGAAACTATACACTAAAGTTCAACAGCAACTTTACTAGAAAATTCAGAACTGTTTCCTCCATTCCAACTGTATCACGAACCTCCTTTCTTTTCATCAGATACTTTAATAGCACTCCAATCACAGGGAGTTTCCACTTGTGCTTCCTCTGAAAATCTTCTCAGAGAGAAATACAACTTACTCCTTCGCATCCTCTTCCATCTTGTTTTGCTCAAACGTAAGCATCTCTGCAAGGCCAACTCTGAAACTCCTCTTTATTATTACAGCATCCCTAACCTTTGGTTTAAGGGCCAACTGTGTATAGCTTTTCTTTCTCTTTATTTTTACTATTCTAGTCCAGAACCCAAAACAGGGCCTGATGTAAAAGAAAACATTTGTTGAATGAATGAAGGATCGTTATGGTTCATTCTATCTCTAAGAAAGTGGCTGATAAAGCAGCCTCCTATAGAATTTCCAGCCTCTGAGATCTTTAGTAATTGGTTCTACAGTAAGCTTGTAACCAACAAGGAAAAAAACCTAATGTCATTTATTTGAGAACTCACATCAAATAACTCAAAGGTAGCCTAGAAAAATAATAATAATAAAAATAAAGGAGGGAGAGCATAGGAAGAGGAGGTGAGAGAGAAATGAAAAGTCAAACCCCCTGAGGAGTCGGCGTGCAATGAGAAAGACAGAATGTGATTAAAAATAAGGGAAGACTCAGCCTGTGCTGAAATGGCAGCTGTACTGTCCTCTGCCATTTTCCTGCCACTGGGGAGAGTAAGAGGGTGTGGCCCAGACAGCTGGGTGTGCCCACTTGTCACCTGCACTACTGGAGGCAGTGGCTGTATTCTTGTAGCTATGCTTTCACTGCACTGGGTGTGATTAAGTGGACCGATTAGGCATTTAAACAATGTTCACATGAGTTTCTTCTGAGAATTAAATGCGCTCTAGACTGTAGACAGACACAGACAAAATGCTTCTCCGAAGTGAATGTTAGGATGCATAGACATTGTTTTTGTTATCAGTAGGTCTTGTATTCAAGACCTTGAATCTCAGTTTCCCAAATAGGAGCAAAGTTTCAAAATTATGTCAAAAGAAATGTGGTATATACAAACATTAGCTTTATGTTGTGCATAAAGCAAGGTCAACTTCTCTTTATCTGGGGACTTTTTAAGATGCACTCAGCCCTCATTAACTTCCAAGAAAACCTAAATTGGAAAGCCCACAGCTGTTTTACAGTATTCATCCCTCCCATACTTCTCCCAAACAAGAAAACTTGGAGTTTATGCAGAGCTTTTTGCCCACAGTTCATAACAGCAGATTTTACTGCCTGGGGCTGCAGGTGGGCATTAGTGAGTTTGCTTAATCAGTAGTCTGGCTAACATCACAACGATGCCTGAAGCAGGGCATGGCTCTCCACTTTACTGGGTAGGGCTATGTAGAAGCTTTACACAGTGCTTGGGGGTCTGATAGTTTTAAATCTGAGTCCCATCTTAATCTTCACTATAACCTTGGCAATAGTAATCTATGCCACATAATATTAGGAGTATCAGGGACCATATGTAAGTGCCTAGCATTGGCCTGCACACAGTTAGATTTCAATGAGAAGTAAATCCACTCCACTTCTCTTTTCTTGAATTTCCCATCATCTCTGACTTGTTTCTTTTGCTCCAGGCTGCCACAGATACCGGGATCTATAAGTCCTCATGTCTTTTGAACCCAGACTGATCTCATTGAAAGGACTTGAATACACCTGGGCTGCCGGCTGAACACAGCGCTATGAAACTGTCCTCATCAGACACTGAGCAACTCAAACTGCAGCTTAGGAGCTGACCACCGCACTCTGCTCCAGGCAGTCTGTTTTGTTTCCCTATCGAAGGGAATACAACCTTATACATGTTAGTGATTTTATCCAACAAAGACCTTCAAATATTAAGGTGTTGGTCCCCACCTCATTAAAACATCTCGTCTATAAATACAGAAAGAAAATACTATCAATCATTCCTAATGAAAAACTTAGAGAAACCTCCTAGGACGTACCAGAGAAATCTCTATACTAGTGAGAATGTGTAGCACTCATTTAGTATGATGTGCCAGAAAACATTTTCTCATACAATTCTTATAAAATAGTTTTGATGGATATCAGGATAGCTCAATAGGTTGAGTGCTTACCTTGCAACTGTGAGGTTCAATGTTCGGTTCTTGGCCCTGACATGTACAAACCCCTAGGCTGAACTGCAGTGTAACTAGTAACCATCTGCATGGCTCAGCGGCAATGGTTCTTCCCTCCTGTGTGGCCCCACATCCACCTGTGTGGGATGAAACTACGTCACAACTAATGATAGACAACTGTGGAGACTGTTCTGGGCCCTCTTCTTGGCCTCCCTCCTCTCTTTCTCTCCCGCTCACCTTATCTCAAACAATAAATCTTTTAAAATAACAATAATAATAATTTTGAGGTATACCTATTTCTATATTTACCACAGGATAGTAAAGGAAAGTTAGCCATAAGTTTAAAATAGAAGGAAATAATAAAAATAAGAATAGAAAATAAAGCATAAACAATGGGAAAACATGACAAGGCAAAAAGTTAGTGTTGGAAAAGACCAGCAAAACTGGTAAAAACTCTGGGCATGCTCATCAAAAAAAAAACACATGAAACACATGAAATAATGCTCAATAACATATCTTCAAACAAACACAATTTAAATCACAATGAAATAAAAGCATCCAACTACTAGAACTGCTAATGATTTTTTTTTTAACTGAAATGGGGGCCTCACCGCATTCGGGAAGCACACCCCAGTTCAGCATGTGGGTCCGCCTGGGCCGGGGCTGGGATTCGATCCTTGGTCCTCAGGGCTTCAAAGTGAGCGCTTAACCCCGTGAGCCATCTCTGCTTCCCCGCTAATGATTTTAAAGACAGACCTCACCCAGGGTTGGCAACCCAAAACTCTTACACACGGTGGTGGGAATACTGAATGGTACAACCACTTAGGGAAATGATCTAGCAGCTTGTTCTAAAAGTAAACATACTACCTTAGAACCCAGAAATTTCACTCCTAGAAAGAACAAAAAGAACGAAAGAACTAAAACATATGTCCCCCCAAAATGTTTATAAGGAGGCTCCTAGCAGTTTTATCCATAAAACTGCATTTGCTTTTCTTCTGCTCACCAGGGCTCAGCTGTTCATCATACAGGTTGAGTCCAACGCTGGTGGGATGCCCCTGCCTCACCCCTAGAGCACCCCAACCTATGGCCATCAGCAGCCTGGAAGGGGAATTTGGGGAGATCCTCTGAGTCTGACCACATGGGAACTGATGCTAGAGCTGCTGACACCTACCTGCCACAGAGCAGGATGTGCTAAAGCTACCAGCTCTCACAGCAGGGGAGGCTTAACCAGCTGAGGGTAGTAGGAGCTGAGGCACAAGTACACACTGGATCTTCCATTTGCCAAACAGCTCAGAGCCAGGGCCTTGTGCACTGGGCTCGGTGAGCCTAGTGGTGTGCGAGCTACTGCTTTGGCAGTGCAGGTGGGAACCACACTGATTGTGTAGACTTTTACTTAACAACCTCAGGTGCTGAACAACACTCACCCCAACCCCATTCTGGAGTCAAGACGGTCTACACTGCAGTGTTTTCCTGGTTTGGGCCCCACATCGCTGTCAGCCTTTGAATGTATGTGATGCCTCCAGTCCCAAAGGCTCCTTGAGCTTCTGTGGTGTCTGTAACCTTCCGCCCTTTTTATTTACTCCATCGCGTGAGTTACACGTTGCCTTTTCTCAGTGCGCTATGTTAGTTAATACTCATTTTCTTCTATTCCCGTTTTTTTTTCTTTTTTGCTTTTTCTCCTCACCATCATCTCTTCCTCTAATCTGTTTGTTCTTTGAGATTTATCATTTTTAAATGTACTTACTATAATTTGATTGACTTTCAGGAGTACTAGATCTATAATTTTTACAGAATATTCTCTTTATATTTCCTGGCTACTCTTTCAAATTTTTCACATTTTTTAGTTCACTGAGAAGCTTTTTAACATTTCAATAATTATCTCTTCAGCTAAGCAGGATATGCGTATTTAACCAAACTAGTACGTTTTATCCCCGTAGGGTGACCAGACGTCCCGCTTTTGGGCCGGACAGTCCTGATTTTTAACAATTTGTCCCGGGTCTGCGGCGTTTTAAAAAAGTCCCAATTTTTGGAAAGAATGCACGACAAGCTAGGGAACGGCGGGAGATAGACCAAATTTTTAATCTTAAGCCTGTGACTATTTTATTTGTAACTTAACTAATTCCTTTTAGAAATTGCTTAGTCTTTTTATAGCATCTTGCTGGTCTATGTTCTTTATTTCTTCTTTTGTTCATTTATTTAATCATTTTAGACATACCTCTCAGATTGCTCAATAACCTGAAACTCTAAACAACCCAATTCCCTGAAGCCTTGTATCTGCTGACTCTTGCATATGGTGGAATGGTTCCCTGCATTACATAATTTGAATTTTGATTTAATCTTCAATAGACTTTTATCTGTGGAAATACAGCACAGCTAAGGTTGAGGATTTATTCCTCAAGAATAGTTTTATATTTGATTCTGCCAGTCAGATGCAGAAAATCACCAGTGTGGGACTGAATTTTATATTAATTTCTTAATTTGGCATCTCTCAGGACAAGAACAGAGTATAAATCTACTATGCCTGTAATTCACAGGTGTAGGCTTAAAATAAATCAGGAAATACCTTTTTCTACATAGAAGATAGGCTGGGACACACAGATGTCCTTGTCACTTCCCTGGGATCATAGACAGATTGTTTTAATAATGTACCTTTTCACTAAGGTTACAGCATTTCACGGCTCCCTGCTTTATATGTGTGTTGGATGAAGAGGCGGTGTTAGTCCCAGCTAATTGCCTCTTTTAAGTCCAAATTCCATCTCTCATACCAGTATGAATAATAATACTTAAAACACAGGCTTGCACCGTAGAGGAACCAGAATTGGACTCACAATTCTTTCCTAAAGAACTATGAAAGTGGACAAAATACATGAGGCAACTGTTTCTAGGCACAGAACAGCAGGCAGACCAAAACTGTGAGAAAGGGAACGCTTGATTGGAGCCCGTGTTCACAGAGTTGTGGGGTGAAAGCGATGCCAGGGGTAGAGAGAAAGCAGGGCAGTGGTCTTACTGCGGAGGAGGCTGCAATCAGCGTGAGCAGAACTGTGTGGGTCAGGCTACAGGAGAACAAGCCGCGCCAGCATCAGGGCCCTGAGATCTGCAAGGAAGCCCACCCTCAGCTCCTCATCAGGGCGGAGCTGAGTGCCCACGGGGGAAATTCCATGCAGCCTATCAGAGGGCAGCTGCTGCAGAGAAAAAAAAGTTGAATGGAAGAGACAAAGGTCACATGGTATGGGCAGAGGTTGACATTCCAGCCCAGCCAGGGTGGAGAGACCTTCCCGAGCACCTCTTTGTTTATTGCTGACCCCAGAAAGTGTACACAGTAGACTCAAAGACCAAGCCCCACTGCAGAGGTCACAAACATTTTCTGTAAAGAACCAGATAGTAATTCTTTTAGGGATTGCAGGCCATATGTCATCTTTGGTCTTTCTTTCTCTTTCTCTTTCCCTCCCTCCTCCTTTTCCTCCTCATCTCTCTGCTCCTCTTATCCTTTAAAAATGTAAAACACACTTTTAGCTTGTGGGCATACAGTAAGAATTTCCAGGTCAGATTAAGCCCATGAGCTCCAGTTGGCAGATCCTCAGCCCAGATGAAAGGTCATGCCCCAGAATAACGTTTACTTCCTGCACAGACAGAGCCAGCGGATCAGACAGCTGAGAACTCAGGCCCTTCTCAGGTCTTCCTGAGGGTCCTGGGCGTGCACATTGTCAGAGTTCTGCAGAGTTCCTATTCTTCCAACATCTCAGTCCCCTATCTTCCCTCCCCAAGGTTTTTAAGATCTATTGTTTGTCTTAGCCCTTATCTATTGCTCCTGGCAGCAACAACTAATACCTTCCCCTACAAAGTTTTGGACAAACACCTCCTGAATATGAATAGCTGTTACAGCCCTGGGACGGTTCTGTGTTTCACAAGGTAAAGGCAAGCTGTTTAAGCTAGTCTACCGAGAAGGTACCAGACTGTCAAACCATGACAAATGTTTGCTAATGAAGTCCATTCTGCTCCCTCTGGTACCAGTACCAAAATGCAAACTGTTATTTTCAAGGCTGCCACTGAGCTAAATGGGGAGAGGGGAGTCCAGGGTAAGTTAAAATGCCACAAAGCGCATTGAATTTAGTGAGATTACTCTGGATTTTCTTGAGTAAAGATTCCCTGGTTGCTACAAGCTTTTCATTAGTTTCCAGAGTTCCTAAAATGTTGATTGACACAGCTTTTGACAATTTTTTTCATTGATTTTTTTGGGGGGCAGAGACGGACTTTTGCAACTCCTTACTCCACCATTTTCCTTTTTACTCAAGATTATTTTTACAGACATATGGATCCCTAATTTCAACCAAGATAGAATAACAGGGACCAGATTTACCATCCCACCTGAAACAACTAAAAACCTGGGGAAATACATAAAATAATGGTTTTTAAGATATTAGATATGAATCAGTAACTAAAAGAGATCCCTGAGCTAATGGAAAGAAATGAGGTAAACCCTATTAATGCTTGAGTCAATTGCCTGGAGAGAATTTCCTGGCTGTGGGATATAAAGGAAGAACCCAAACAGAACCTATTGGTCTTTCTGAGTTAATGAGACAGAGCCAGGAATATGAGGCGGCAAAGACGGAATACACACATACACACACACACACACACACAGAGAGAGAGAGAGAGAGAGAGAGAGAGAGAGAGAGAGAGAGAGAGAATGACTGATAGATATCCAAGCTATGTTTACTTAGGGGAGGGTGTTTAGAAGTAATGGCACACCAGTAAAAATAAGAATACATTGTGCCCATATCTTGTTTCTAAGTATTATTAGCCTAACTATGGACCGAAGACCTCTTAGAGAAAGAGTGATTTCAGGGCTAAGGCAGAAAACGTACAAATAAATTCTGGAGTATCTCATTATGCTGGAAACAAAAAATACTCAAAGAAACATGAAGACATATCAAGAGATCCCAGGAACAAAGAAAGGGATTCTCCACTGGTCAAATCTGGGATGATATGAATGATCAAAGAAGAAATGCTTCATGAGCAAGATGGACCATGAGCAGCACAACTTGAATCGTGGATAAAGGTTTACTAGAAATAGGAAGGTAGGAAGCATTTCAGGGAGGAGAAGACGAAATAAGAAGACAAATGAAAGACAATAAGTGTTTCTATATCTGTAAATAGTTTATTTTTTTAATCTGGGACAATTTGAGTATCAAAATAATAATAATGTATTATAACCCATTAATAAAAATTTAAAAAACCCGTGAGTCTAATATTATAAAAATATATAAATGGGGGGATGCTGGGATAGCTCAGCAGTTGAGTGCTTGTCTCACGATCATAAAGTCCAGGGTTCAGTTCCCGGGTTCAGTTCCCAGCTCCAGCCCATGCAAACCCATATGCTGAACTGCAGTGCAACTGGTAACAGCCGAGATGGCCCAGTGGTGAAGTTTCCCACCTTCCATGCAGGAGGCCCCTGGTTCAGTTCCCACCCTGCATGGATCCACATCCACTGGTGTGGAGTGAAACCATGTTCCAACTAATGATGTACAACTATGGAGACTGCTCTGGGACCTTCCCCCTTCTATCTCTCTCTCTCAAAAACAATAAAATAAATCATATATATATTTGAAACAAAGAATGATTTTTCTTATCATAGAATCCAACTAATAAATATAAAAAGACTGATGGAGTTAGAAAACCATTATGTGCTAAAACTGGTAAGTAAAAGTTTGATGATAGCTGTATATTCATATATTTTAAAATTATTTCACCAAAGTTACTTATTAATTACAAAGAAAAAGCTTTTTTAAGTAGAGAAACTTAGAAAACACCATTTTATCCCAGTCATCAGAGCTAACACAGCCAATTTGGAAGCAAACTGACATTTTGTGCCTCCTAATAAGATTCACTGAGAAGAATACACTATCACTTCAATAGGATTCTTGCCAAAAATGCATATCCTGAATCTAATCATAAGGAAACATCAGACAAATAAAAATTGAGAAAGATTCTACAAAGCAGATGGCATAAAGTTTTGAAAAACATCAAGGTCAAGAAGCACAAAGAAGGGCTGAAGAACTGTTCCAAATTAAAAACACTAAAGATATGTGACAACTGAATTTAATGAAGCATCCCTGATTTGATCCTGGGATGAGAACACTCAATTGCTATTCAGGACATTTTTGGGACAATTGATAAAAAGGATAAGATGACAGTATTGTATTAATATAAAATTTCCTGGTTTTTATAACTCTAACCTGATTATATAAGAGAATGCCCTTGTTTTTACTATTTCCACAGACATATTAAGTATAAAATGACATATTTTGATCTTGCTCTCAAAAAAATTCTCCAGGAAAAAAATACATAATTATATACAAATCATCATCTGTAAAAGGAAAGAAGACCTCTGAAAATGTAAATGTGTGAATAAATATAAAATAGTTTTTCTTAATTTTAAAATCTCCTAAAAAATAATCAACTATTTAATAGAAAAAAGTAAGAGCAGAGTTTTGTGGACTCTATGACATATGCAATACTAAAAGGCATGACAATAATAGCACAAAAAATACGAGAGGAGAAATGAAAGTATAACATTGTAAAGGTTCTTTTACTCTATGAGAAGTAATACAATATTACTTGATGGTAGAATATTTCATTTAAAAATGCATACTCTAAACCCTAAAGCAACTACTATAAAAGAAAGACTTATAACTAATAAACCAACAAAGGAGATAAAGTGAAATTATAAATAGTATTACTGAATTAATATTTTAAAAAAAAACAAATGGCAATACAATAGATTTTTATCCAGTTGTATCAATTTTCATTAATAAAAAAGAAAGTCCCAATCACATGTTGCCTACAAAAATTCCACTTTCAATATAAGTATGCAAATAAATAAAATGCAAAAGAATGGTAAATTTGTACCATGATAACACAAATCAAAATTATATATCACTAGATATATCACTAAGCAGGGAAATGTGACTCTAATATGGAGACTAAGCAGTCAATTGAACAGATGCTGAAATTTGTATACAAAGACCTTAAAACAGCTGTTAACATTGCTTAATGACATTAAGTAAAAGATGGAACTAATGTGTGAATCAATGAAGAAATCTCTGCATAGAAATAAAAACTAAAGTAACAAGCAAATATAATACAAAGTCCAGATATAGCTGAAATAAAAACAAAATTTACTCAGTAAGTTGCTTCTACATAATTTACAAAATCAAAAACTGAAATCAGAGGGATGCCAGGAATGCTCAGCAGGTTGAGCACTTGCCTGGCAACCTCGAGGTCCAGGAATCAAATCCCAGCCCTGGCCCATGCAAACCCATATGCTGAACTGCGGTGCAACTGCAGCCACCTGGATGAAGGCAAAGGTTCTTGCCTCCCATGTGGGAGGTCCCCAGTTTGGTTCCCACCCTGTGTGGCCCCACATCTACCTGTGTGGAATAAAACCATGTCACAACTAATGATGTACAACTATGGAGACCACTCTGGGCCCTCCCCCTTCTCTCTTTCTCTTACCTTCTCTCAAAACAATAAAATAAATCTTAATTAAAAAAAAACAAACCTGAAATCACAAAAGTAAAATAAAATCCAAAAAGTTACAAGTCTCTCATAAGAGAGAAGGGACCAGGATCGGGTGCATTCATTCTTGTTGGAACAATAGCAGGAGGAGGAAGCTTCTGTACAAAGGGTAAGAAGAAAATAGCTGAACTCATATTTTTAAGCTCAAGTGAGGGTTGGCATGGCAACTTATGATCCCTAGAAGCCTCAGACTCAAGGGGAGCCTGTATCTACCCTCAACTCTTGTCTGTGGGCCTTTCCTGAGTACTTTAAAGAAAGACTGCAGTCAGAGCAAGGAGAGAAGTCCCCTTCTGAGGTGCAGGTGAGAAGGGCCAGCTGAAGTCTCAAGGTGGAGCAGAGGAACTGAAACTCCATATCTTCAAACCTGTCACGAACTTCCAGGCAGTGACTGTCTACAGCAAAGACACAGAAGGAAAGCTGAGAGAGGGGCCTGAGGTGCAGACACAAGGGGCTGCTCCGTCTGAAGGAAGTGCAAGGAAACTGAAAACCCCCCCATTTACCATTAGGACTCTCACCGAGTAAGAATGTGGCCATTTGGTTGCTAGCAAGAGTAGAGCCATGAAGTGAGGATTCCCCTAGGAACAGTAGTGCAAGTCCTGCAGGAGTCTGAAGATAGACCATGAAAACAAAGAGAAACAACAACTGTGTCCCAGCTTTACATTGAGTACAACGTGTTTGAAAGCATCTGCACTTAAAGGAGGGGCAAGACCTTAAGAAGAGCCACTGAGGCACAGGTAAACATAGCCCACTGAAGTTGAATGGCAGGCAACAGAATCGACACAAGCCCTGAGGTCCAAAGCCTTGCTAAAAGAAAGGTTCAGTGCCTGCCCTCAAACAGTCTGAAGTCTTGATGAACTGAATCTAACAAAAGTGAAAACAGCTTAACCTAAAACCAACTCCAGACTGGAATGACTCCACCCTCTAAAAGCACCTGGAGAGAAAAAGCAGCACACCTTTTTTAATCCATATTACTTATTATACTTCAGTTGCTACTGTCATTTTACATATGATATCCAACACACTTAAAGAAGTAGGAATACGTGGTCCACCATCAAGCGAACAAATAGCAAATACAAACAGAAGACCCAGGTGAAAAAAAAATACATGTGTATATTTCTAATGGAAAAAGTAAAAAAAAAAAAAAAAATTGTGAATTGATGAAGAATTTCATCAGAGATAAGAACTGTAAAAAGAGAATCAGGGAATTGAGCCCACTCTCTCTCCCCTACTACAAAACCTCATTGTAGTAGTCCCTCTAAGTAAAGTCTGTTTTACTACGGTCTTTAAGAAAAAAAAAGGAGGGGGATCCAAGATGGCGGCATGAGAGGAGAACGCCGATAACTACCTGGGAAGGGCCTTGTGAACAGAGGGGCATCCACAGGGGAAACCCTGAGAAGAAACCTCAACTAAGAGAACCACACAACGCGGAACAACACACAAAGGTTAGAGAAAAAAGGGGAGAGCGGGCGAGGAAAAGGGAAGCAGCGGTTCGGGGACAGAGACTCAGAGCGAGGCCCGGGGCTGGCAAAAACATAGGGGGATTGGGGGACTATGGTCAAAGTGGAGCTGGATCGAGGGCGGGCTGGAAGCCGAGACCTAGGGAGCGTGGAAACCCCACAAGACTGTGGACAATTTAACATCCGAACTCAAGGGACAGCACACAGTGCCCTAATCAGATCACAGAGCCTAAAGTGGAACAGGGACTGTGGAGCAGGGCGGCGGCACTTCCCGGCGGGCGGGGTGAGAGCAGGACACCAGCCCACAGCAGCTCAGCACCCCTGATTTATGGAGGAGACTGACTGTGAGGGAGCGCCTTCTGAGGACGGGGCTCTTGGAGTGAGGGCTGGGGCTTGAGTGGGCACAGCTGCATTGGACGTGCTTGGAGTGAATCCAGCGGTCTCAGCAGAGCCGGGAGCGTAGAGCGCCTGCCGCCCGAGCTACGGCCTGTGCGCGCAGGGCTTTCGGCGCCCCGCCCACCAGGCCGCAGCGACACCGCTGCTTGCCAGCGCGCAGTTGGGCTTTGGGTGCCCGCTCACCAGGCCGCTGCCGCGACTCTGCCTGCACAGAAGTGCGCGGCTGGGCTCTCGGCGCCCCGCCCACTGGGCCGCTGCGCATCACTGCGTGCGCGCACGGGGCTTTCGGTGCCCCGCCCACCGGGACACCCCGCAGCACTGCTGCCTGCTCGCCGGTGCGCTACAGGGCTTTTGGCACCCTGCTCGCCAGGCCGCCGCAGCACCGCTGCCTGTGCGCGGGACCGGCTTTTGGCGCCCTGCCCACCTGGCCACGGCAGCACTGTTGCCTGCTCGTGAGCGCACAACTGGGCTTTTGGCGTCCTGCCCACCGGGCCTCTGGGGCGTTGTGGACCGTGCGTGCAACTGGGCTGCCTGCCGGGTGTCCGCGGTGTCATTGCCTGTGCACAGGACTGCGCAGTCGACCAGGGCCTCTGCCAAGCCCCAGCCCATCCAAGTGCTGCCCTGCGGGCGTGGCTTACAGATACGATTGAAGGAGGGGCAGCCAGGAGGAGGAAAGACCAGAGCTCCTGCACCCCGCCCGCACTAAACCACCAGCCCCCCTGCTGAAAGAGGAATCTGCTATTGTGTCTCAGACCTGCCCTAGCTCCTACTCACATACCCCCACCCCTGGCCACACCTTTACTACCCTGCTATCTAACAGCTAAGACAGCAACCTGAAGTGCCCCAGGACACAGAAGCTGTCTGCTTCCCCCAACCCTCTCCCAAAATCTCCTTCTCCCACAACTGAGTCCAAAAGAAAAAATAAAGAGAAGCCCATCTGATAGGCAAACCCCCAGAGGGAAAACAGACTCATGCG
>PVKE010017882.1:0-30206 GCA_004027555.1 Craseonycteris thonglongyai
CTGAGGGAAGGGGAGGAGGGGGGAGGGAGAGAGGGAGGGGTGGTGGGAGAGGGCACCAGCATTATGGACACACTCAATGGTTTGGTGTTTACCTGGAGAGGAGGGAGGAGAGGGGAGGTAGAGTTGTGGGGGGAGGGGGAAGTGGGCACCAGATATATGGTGTTGGAGGGGGACCTGATTCTGGGAGCTGGGCACATAATGCGATGCATGGGTGATGTGATGTGGAGTTGTACATCGGGAAACTATCTAATTGTTACCAACCAATGTCACCCCATTAAATTTAACAATAAAAAAAAGATTAAAGGAATTAATCCAAGAAAAAAAAAGCCATTAATACAATCAAGATAGTGAGCCTATTCAGGACCCCCCAAATTTTTCTTGCACCTCTTCTAATTTTTCTCTTCTGTTTCCCACATTTCTCATCTCTAAGCACCCACTCACCTGCTTTATGTTACTATCGGTTAGTTTACATTTTTTAGAGTTTTATGTAAGTACAATCATATAGTATGAGTTTGTTGTTTGGTTTCATTCACTCCACATACTATTTTGAAATTTATTCTTGTTGCAAATATCACTAGTTAATTCATTTTCATTACTGAGTTAATATTCAGTTACATAGATAGATTACAATTTGTTTCTCCATGCAACTGTTGGTGGACAGTTGCACTCTTTCTAATTTTAGGCTATCAGAAACAAAGCTTTTCATACCAACCTTTGGATGAGCATGTATTTTCTTTCCTCTTGGGTAAATTCCTAGGGCTGAAATGGCTAGGTGTATGGTAGGTATATGTTTACATTTTAAGAACTATTTTTCATAGTGGCCATTCCATTTTACATTCCAGCTAGGAGTGTACAAAAGGTTCTTCATGCCATCGTTCTATGGACAGAAGTTCTCAATGTGGAGGGAGTTAAATGTACTCATCACTTTTTCACTACCTCTTTTTCCATGTTATTCAAGGTGTTTTCCCTACCTGAGACCATAATGATATTCTCATATATGGTTAAGCGTTCTAGGTTTTAATTTTTATGTTCTAGTCTTTACTCCTTTGTCATGGTGTGTGCAGTGTGGTGAGCCTGATGTGTGTGGAGTGGTGAGCGTGGTGAGTGTGGAATGGTGAGTGTGGTGTGATGTGGAATCCCATAGGGACAACCCATTGTCTTAGCATCATCTATCAAAATCTGTTCTTTGTCTTGTGATCTTCAATGCTGACTCTGCCATCCACCACATTTGCATATACAAGAAGCTCGGGTATCACCTCTATTCTGTTTTATTTGTCTATCCCTAAGTCAGTGCCACACTATGACAATTAATCACTGCAGTTGCATAAGAAGTTTTAAGATCTGGTGGTGCAAATCCCTCTACATTTGTTTTTCTTCAAGGGTGTCTTGATTATTCTTGCCCTTTGCTTTTCCATATACATTTAAGAATCAATTTGTCACATTCCATAAAAAACATTCCTGAGATTTTGATTGAATTGCATTTAATTCAAAGATCAATTTGGGAAGAACTGACATCTTTACAAAATTGAATGTTCTGACCAAGGAACATTGCATTTCTTTCCCTTTATTTGGGTCTTTAATGCCATTCAAAATAGTTTTATAAATTTTCCATGCATGCCTTGGTCATCATTTGTTAGATTTATTCTCAGATTTTATATATCGGAGAGAGGTCGTCTCTTTTAAATTCTACTAGTGCTTGCATTAACATTTTAAGAGAAATTTAGTCTTTTGCATTTCCACTTTTGCTTCTTATCACCCTTCCCCTCAGTGCCTGCAAAGATGTATCACTCTTCCATCAATTTAATATGGAATTCAGCACAAATCTTTTTAAACAAAATGTCCTCCTTTTCCATAAATATATGTTTTGCCTTGTTTTAGTGACTATAATTGTAATTATTAAAGTTATATTTGTCAGAATATATTCTTTTTCCCCAAGCAGTTAACCTGTTCCAATGCCTACTGACAGTTATCTTCTGTTAAATGCCTTTATTCATTTATTTTTATTTTTTAAATGCCTTTATTTTTGAGCTCATAGTTTTATTAACCTCTTGGTGTTCTGGAATAGTTATTCAGTCAATGTTTGTAGGAAATTATTGAGTGGCAAATCTGTAAGACTTTTTCATCTCCTGGATGATATTTCTTATAACACTCTTCATTTGCAGGTGTGGTTATTTAACACGTGTTGTTCTACCATATGAATAGCAAATGGGTATTTATAAAATTCTTGATCCATAAACTTTCCTCTTCCATGTGCTATAAACAGCCTTCTTGTATGGCATTTTATTACAAAGGAGATATTGGAAAAGAAACTATAGTTGATTTTTCCTCCAGTTTGGTTGATTTTAGAACTCATTAAAAATTTTTTTTAGGTTGAAATTTTTCATAAGGTTATGCCATAATATTTATTTCTGCTCATTAAGTTTCTCTGGAAGATGTTAAGCTATCAATTTCTAATTTCAAGTTTGCTTTTTCAAGTCTGGTATGTTTTATCCTCTCATAACTATTATTGCTTCTCATCCATACATTTGTTCTTTTATTGGCCCAAGATTTCTCCTTCAGATACGTCTTTCCCTCTGTGTACACTTTTCATGACTTTATTCATTTGGCCTTTATTCTGGGAATGCGTCTCAAGTTTATTTTCTATAATTATGAATTGATTTTCTATATGCCTACTGATTTTATTTTATCTACATATTTTATTTTGCTATGCTTATATCTTACATCAACCCATTCTTGTTTAATACATTCTTTCATCATATTTGGTTCATGAAGCAGGTATTCAAAAAAATGGTTTCCTGTTTCTTGACGTCTGTGTGAGAGGGAGGAGGGTGAGAAGGATATAGGAGAAGTTTCCTTTAAGCCATTATTATACTTTGCCATTCTTTCCTTGGACAGCAGAAATGTGTAGATAGAAAGTTGAGTGATTTATTCAACATATAGTTACTGTGTACCTACTATGTGGCAGATACAGTTCAAGGCACTGGGTATATAGCATTGAACAAAACAGACAAACGGGAAGCCGGGATGGCTCAGTGGGTTAGGTGCTCATTTTGCAGCCCCAGGCACCAAGGAGGATCGACTCCCGGCCCTGGCCCATGCAGACCCATATGCTGAACTGAGGAGTGCCCCCCAGTTTGGTTCTCACCGGGCTGAGACCCTGGCCCAGTTCCTGCCCTGTGCAGCCCCGTGCTCACCTGTGGACTGAAACTATGTGGGAAAACCAGTGATATACAACTATGGAGACTGTTCTGGGACTTCCTCCTTCTCTCTCTCTCCCTCTCTGTCAAAAACAATACAAATAACATTTTAAAAACAGACAAACAAAACCCACATTCATGGAGGTCCTCGTCTATTGGGGGACAAGAAAAATAAAATTTCCTCTAATCTGCACACCTCCCCACCCCCACAAAAACCACTACTGAGTGTAATGAGGCACTTTTAGGTGGCTTTGAGCAGGGAAGTGATATGATTTGATTTATGCTTCAGACCTTCACTGATGTCCAGTGAAGAAGTGACTATAGGCAGGGGGAGGGGTGGCAGGCAGATCAGCTAGAAGTCCATGACATGCTCCAGGTGAGAAGCCATAGTGCGTAGTGACTTGGACCAGAGTGGTGGTGACACTGAGTTGTCAAAAGTGGGAGGTAAAGCTGATGGGATTTGCTGATGGAATAATTGTGGCAGCGGGTGGTGAGTACAAGATAGAAGGCGAATATCACATGTAAGGTTTTTGCCTGAGTAAATACAGCACTGTGTGTCTCATCTACTGATCTAGGGAAATATGAGGGATGGATTTTGGGGGAGGGCCTCAAACAGTTTCTTTGTTTGGTTTGGTTTTTTGAGAGCTGTTGGGTTCAGATGCCATGAGACACGCAAGAGCAGATTTAGTTACTATAATAGTCAATAATAATACTAGTAAATGCTGCTGCATAGATTTGTCTGAAGCTCAGGGAAAAGAGTACAGATTGGGGAAGATGTGCATGAGGAAGTTGATGACGTAAATATAAGGCCATCAGACTGGGTGTGAGTTCCTATGGGGTGAGAGCAAAGACAAGTTGGAGGCCTGAGCTCTGGGAAGATCCCGAAGAAGAGGCTTCTAGATGGGCTAGACTGGAGAGGGACTGCCCCAAAGCAGAAGGCTAGGAGATGTGGCATCTTGGGGACAATGAGCCATGAGCATTTTCAGGAGGAGGGAGAATTGAGCATTGCAGGAGAAGGGGATCGATGCTACAGAATATTGCTAAGCAGGCAAGTACGGGGGCGGGGGGTGGGGTGGGGTGGTAGGAAGTGACTGTTCCATTTGTCGTTATTATTCTAGAACAGGTTGTCTCCAAACTATGGTCCATGGGCCGCGTTGGCCCACGAGGCCCTCTCATCCGGCCCGTGGAGACCTTTTTATCTACGGGACAAAATTACGGAAATTTACGTGTATCCTGCCAAGATCAGCTGCTTACTTTTTCTACTTCTGTTCACAGTCAACGAGATGATATAACTGCTGTTTGATAGTTAATGCAGCCCTCGGGCTGAAAAGCTTGGAGACCCCTGCTCTAGAACATCAGTGCCAGGGGGTTGAGAGAGATGGAAGAGGCTCCAGGCAGGGGCTCATTCTTGACCCAGTGTAAAAGGGGCATTTCCTATGATGTGCCAACCACTAAAGGAGAGCAGACGGGGCAGAATCTGTTCAAAGTCAGCCCTGCCCATGCAGAAGTGTTCAACGTAATGCATAGGGTTCCTGGGGAAAGAAAGTCAAAATGACGCCACTGAAGTTGTAGTCGGAAAAAACGCATGGAGTTTCAATAAGATTAAGATGATCTTATCACCTTTATGGTATGTTTGAAAGTGACTTGCCCAGGATACCTGAAAGCCGAGCTAAGTACAAAACTGAACCTGTCTCCTGGGGCTCCAGGCGACAGATGAGCTTTGCAAAAATAAGTGAGTGTTGACAGTGGTTCTTACCAGTCTGTTGATAATCCAACATCTATTTCCATGATTAGCTCAGTTTTATTATTTCTTTAGCAAATCACCTGTAAGTTGAGCACCTGATATATGCCAAAATCACCCTGAGGGGGAAAACTTCTCTCACATTTAAATGAATTCGACATATGTTAGTTTTGAATATTTCCAGCCAGAGGGGATGTTTTATTAAGACATTCCACTGGAATAAATTGAGAGTGGCTTGGACTGTTTTCAAGACAGCATGATTCCATTAGCTCTTGGGGATGAAGGATCTAAAATATAGGGGTAATGAGGATGATGACAATGCAAACAATTGTAATTAGGGAGCTCCCACTCTGCTCTGCTGAGATGAGTGCCCAGCATCCACCTCACAAACACAGTATGATAGGTTTTTAGGTATTTGAGTTCAAATATTTGAGGCTGAAAAGCTGCCTATCACTCTAAGCTATCAAGTGCTGTGTGAATCTCTGTTTACAAACTTCACAAATAAAGACAGTGATAAGCAGACGAGATAGAACCAGTAAAATGTGCACCTTCTCCTGTTCAGGCTAGTTTTCTAAAACACCGCACTCAGCTGATGTTTGGATATTTGGTTTCTATGAGCGAGTCTTTATGTGTCCTTTTTAATCTTTAGTATAACAGAAATATACATGCTTCTGGAAACATAGTTAAAGGAATAATTAATTCTTCCTAACAGGGCTTAGGAAAGACTGGAGAACAATGTAACACCTGAGGCAAGGCTGCCGAGGATGGATGGTTTTCGGATAGAAAAATGGGAATCGGCATTCCAGGCAGAGGGAATGAGCAAAGGCAAGACCACCGGAAGTGCCCGAGGTGCCTGGATCCAGCCAAGTCCAATGGGAATACGGCTACCTTGGAATTAAAGTCTTTAAAAACAGGAGCAGGCCTTGTAGTGTCCAGGGTTTCCAGTTAGCAGGTCCAGGAGCTGCTAGGTAACCTGCTCTCCCTGGGGCGGGACTGATGCCCACTTCCTACTGTGCCACTCTCCTGCTGCTTTGGACAGCTGTGTGACCTCAGTGCAGGATTCAAACTGGTGTTTCTCAGATCTAAAGAAGGATCTGTGATCCTGGAAAGGATCATAGATGACCTCTAAAGCCAGCTGAACTGGGTGATACCTCAGAGAACATACCAGAATGAGCAACGTTGTGGAGACGGCAACAGTAGAGATGCCAGCGGTGGGGCTTCCAAGGGCAGGCTTACCTTGATGACTGTTAATCTACGTAGGGCCACATCCCAGGTGTATCATGAAGTTCATCAGGGGAGAGACAAGTATAACCAAACCCTCCACTATCATGTGGAGGTTTGCCATGTAGATGCCATCATAGACATGAGTGTTAAGTACAGATGTGGTAGGATTGGATACCTTTCCATCAAAATCAAAATACTCCTGTATTAGTCAAATAGTCAGAGTTCTCCAGAGACATAGAATCAACAGAATGTGTGCACGTGTGTGTGCGTGTGTGTGTGTAAGGAATTAGCTGATGTGATTATGGAGGCTGACAAGTCCAAAATCTGCAAGCTGGAGACACAGGAACAGCTCATATTGCAGTTGATGTCCAAAGGCCATCATCTGTTGGCAGAATTCCTTCTCTTTTGGGGAAAGTCAGTCTTTGTTCCTTTAAGGCCTTCCATTGGTTAGGTGCCCCCGCTCCCTGCCCCATTATGGCTGGTAATCTGCTTCCAGCCCACCGATTTAAATGTTAATATCATCCAAAAAACACCCTCACAGAAGCATCCGTAATAATGTTTGACTAATTATCTGGGCACTGGGGCCCAGCCAAGTTGGTGTATAAAATTAACCATCACAGCCTCCAAAGACTGAGGTAGAAGAAGGATTCACTGTTAGGACTCAGTATCTGTTGCTTGTATTTTTGCCAACAAAATCTCAGGGATATTTGATTATTTTTTTCTATGTGGCTGTATCCCCAGTACCAATAGGACTTCCAGGCACATGGTAGGTGCTCAGGAAGTGTGATATAATTGGAAGAATAATAGAATAAAGATTGGAGTTTATTTATTTGGAAACATAATACCCAACATTCCAGTTATTTCCATCTTGGCAGAATGTTTTGAGCTAACATAATAAGATTGCATTGTGTTACTCAGTATGTCTGACTCGAGCCTCTGAAACTTCCCAGATATACATTAGGCATCTTAGGAAAATGATGGCAACTGTTCGTGTTGCTGATCACCATGGAGACATTGGGGATAGATTTCGATGTGTTGTGCTTTCCCATGTTTTGCTGAGCAGCCCTTACCCTAGTGAAAAACCCTAATGAAGAGTCTGAGGATTTCTAGCTGCTTTAGCTGTGTATATATTTCAGCAATTGGAAACAGAAAGAGAAATGATCTATTTTCTTTACCAGCAAAGCCCACGAAGGCTATTGGTAACTGTTCTTGGCCCACAGATAATGTGTAGCCTTGGAAAACAAGACCAGCATGTGCGGGAGCCCTCTCAGAGCCCGTGGTTAAATGAGTGACGGGTGGCAGCCCAGTGCCTTGATGTTGATCCACAGGGAGACTGAGCCAGTGACAGCAAGTTCCTCAGGCAGCAGGTACGAAGGCAAAGGGCAAAGAATAAAAACCTCTGCTTCTGATTTGGTTTGCCAGCGAATGGAGAGGAGACCTAATTCCTGCTTATACTTCCCTCATGGGTCAGACTTTTCCCCTTTGCATCCTTTATAGATGCTTACATTATTCTAAGGACTGCACTGAGCATTCATTCGTTATGTTTCCTTGCCCTTTGTTAACCTACTTCCAAAATAGGTGTTTGGGGCAGAGGTGTGAGCTTCCCTTTTCTATCTGATGCGGCAGCTAGAAGTGGAGTGAGAACATATAGGCGAAGGCAGAGAGGCCGCGGTGACTGGTGCCAAGAATCATTCCCCACCAGCGGCGGTGGAGCAGGAGCTTAGTAGGTGGGAAGGGGAGGGTTAAACAAAGTGCCAAAAGCTTTGTTTGCTTGGAGTGAGGGAGAGTGGAAGACATAGGCAGTGAAGAAAGAATCAGGGACACTTGCAAATGGCCTTGAAACCACTAGAAAGGACCATCTTGACTCATAAGAATAACTCATCTGAAAAGCACTTCAGTGTGTGCACGGCACTCAGCTCAGAGGAACATGATATGATACAAAGATTTGGCAAGAAAAAGAAGACCTCTTTGTGTCTCTGGAGAGGAAACAAGAGAGACATAAGAAGGCAGCTGAGGCGTTGATGGTAACCAGAGGTTTGTCTTGAGGAATAAAAGATAAATGAAGGTAATGAAGATGCTGGAGGAAGTACCAGCATTTCATTTTGTCTAGAATTTGGGTGAAGATGGTGATGCATCTTTTATATCCTTATCTCCTGACGGTGGGAGACTGGGGTGGAGGATTTATGAGGACGAGCAGGGTGGTGGGTTTCAGGAGGAAAAGGAAGACTAAGGTCTTTAGTGTGTGTTCAGGCAACAAAGAAGAGGTCAGTAAAATTATATCAGGATGCTGGGATAGCTCAGCAGGTTGAGCAGTTGCCTTGCAACTGTGAGGTCTGGGGATTGCATCCCAGCCCCGGCCCATGCAAACCCACATGCTGAACTGGGCATAACTGGTATCATTCACATGGCAGCAAAGGTTCTCACTTCCCACGTGGGAGTCCCCCAGTTCGGTTCCTGCCTCATGTGGCCCCATGTCCCTGTGTGGAATAAAACCATGTTACAACTGATGTGCAACTATGTGCACATCATAATGATGTGCAACTGTGGAGACTGCTCTGGGCCCTCCCCCTTCTCTCTCTCTTTCTCTCTCTCTCTCTCTCTCTCTCTCTCTCACACACACACACACACACACACACACACACACACACCCCTCTCTCAAAAGAAAGAAAGAAAAAAGAAAAAATCATATGGCCAAATACCATGACCAATGAGCATTTTGGGTTGGGTCAGAACATGTCAGAATGGTACTTGAGACAATTAGAGGAGCACATACCTTCTTGGGAAGGAATTGAGACTAGGTCCCAGAGGAAAGTTCACATACAGAGTGGGAAATGATGAAGATGAGCATTCAAAGGTTCTACAGAGGTTTGGAAGATACAGAGGACCCATGCCCGTGGGTTCTTTAGCACTGGCTGGCCCTTTTGCACATGGTCCGGCTTCTTTTGGAGCCTCAGAGGCTGTTTCTGTAACTGGCCTTGGGGATGCCTCCTTACCTCTCCCACTGTCCTGCTCGCACATTCCCTGGGCCCCCCGTCTAACCAGGCCTAGGCTGGTTTTGTAGAATAGAACCATGTCCCAGAAGCTAGTTCTGTGCCCTATATTTAGGTTCCTTGAGAAGCCCAATTAGTCAGGAGCTGTTTGTCTGGGGTTCATTCCACTGGCAACCCCAAGGCCAGTGAGCCAGTTCCTCGAGGCTGCACACCCCTGAGACTCTTCATTCCATCTCAAAATGCAAGTTCCTCCAAGGTAAGTTACTTCTGGGCAGCCGAGCCTGCTCTGTGCTTTCTCCCCCTGACCACCTCTGCTCTCCCCTTCCTCCAAAACCTGTACACGGTGCCTGATGAAGATACGGTTCCCTCGTGAACAAAAGCCCCTTCCTCTGCCCTCCTTTTTGGCAGAATTCCCCTGGGCATTGACTGATTGCTTCCTCCACATCAGGGCTTCCACTGTCCAGGCAGCCTCCTGACTGTAGGTCCTGTGAGGCAGGAACCAGATGTGATTTGTTTATAAGAACGTTCTAGGACCTAGCATGACTCCAGCATTGGCAACTACTCAAGAAATACTTCCTGAGTGAACAAATGAATGAACGAATGAATGAACGCATGAATGTAGAATTTAGTCATTTTCCAAAGCTTGTGTCCTCAAAGTCAGGAGCTGGAGTTGAGACCCTTTTGCTCACAGTATGCATTTAAAGATGACTCTTCTGCTTATCAAAGCCTCACTTTTGAGGCTCATTCTGCCTAGCGCACTGTCTGGCCCTTGTCAGTAGCTGTCCTCACTTCTGTCCCCTATGTCATGAAGGCTTTGATCTCTGGTTCCCGCATCTCTGCAACTCTGAAGGAACTTCAGTGTTCATAAAGAGGATCTGTCCAAGATGCTATTATAGCTTTCGATTCCTTGACCGCCCCAAAGCAGTGAACCTCACCTTCACATCTTGACAATCATCCATCCTCCTGGCTTCACTCCAGAGCCTGTCACCACTTGGAATTATACTATGTATGATGTTTTTGTTTTCATTGGGTAAATTTCCAGAAGTCAACATTCAGAGTTATTGAAAATATTTACACCCTTATGTCCAGTTTCTCCCCTGCTAATATACATGCGTCATACTTCAGTCTGATTGGGCATTTGTATAATCATTGTCCCTAATTCATCCACCACCCATCTCCTTTTTATTAAATCCGCTGCGCTCTTCTATCTCTATTTCCACTGGTGACGCGGCAGGAGTTAGCGATTTTGACCACGACTGCCTTCTTGAAATGTTCGTCGTTGGCTTTCTCTGTACTGACTCTTAGTTTCTTCGGGCCCCACCTTCTCCAGCCATCTTTCTGCTCATCCATCTCTGCCCTTTTCTAAAATGTTGGTATTCTTTAGTGTTTCATCTTCTGCTCTTTTTCCTCTTCACTTCACACTTCCTGCCTGTGCTAGTTCTGCCTCCCCTTGATTAATCATTTGCATTAGAGATGTCTTCCAAATTTAGATCTACCTCAGACCAGCTTGTGAGGTCTGGATAGCCATCTTGCTGCTATACACTGATTAATTGTGTGGAAGGGGCTACTACTGACCTCCAATTCAGCCTGTTATAAACTGAACATAGAATTTCCCAATGATCTCTCCAGCTTGGCTTTGTCTCTTTTTTTTGATAATCATATATCTTGATGTTGTTTCCTTCTCTCCAGCTCCACTCCCACAGCCTTCTTCTGGCCACCATCAGTTCCTGCCTACGTTAATGCAAGCCTTTCTTAAGCTGCTTTCCAGCTATCTACTCCACCCACCTGAAGATTGAAACTGTCATCTTCCGAAAATGAAAATCACATCGTGTAATTCCCCTGCTTACAACCCTTCGTTTTCTCTGCACCGGCCTTCATAAAAGCCTATGTGTTTGGGCGTGGTATCCACAAGTCTTCAACATCTAACACAGGCTGACCTCTTCTGCAGCATCTCCTGCCGCTCCTCTCTCTACCCAACCCAACTTACAGCCCTGCTGAGCTTCTTTTTGGTCCTGAGAAGGCAAGAACGGGCTTGCTTTCGCTCTCGTCTGTTTCGGTTGCTTACAAAACAGCCCTTTTCTTTCTTTCTTCCATCCACCTTCTCATGGTTTGCTTACCTGACCTCCTCCTTGGTGGCCTTGGTGTCTCTCCTGTGTACACTCGCACCCCATGATTTCACAGCATTGTCACTGCATGTTATATTGGCCTGTTTACCTCTTTTGTCTTTGTCTCTAGACAGATCTCGAATTGTGTTCAATGTCACTCCCCACTGCCCAGGGCAGTGTCTGGCTCACAGCATAATCGTTGAGTTAGTGAATGACTAATTTAAGAATTTGAGAGTCTGTGACTGCCCAGTGGGGGCAGAAATGCAGGGGAGTTCTAGCAGCAGCATCTTGGCAGAATGAAGTTGTTGGTCCTGTTTTGTATTATCAATATGTTGAAGTACTTTTCTAGCTTGGAAACACATGAGGTTTAGTGGTTCCTCCGTAACCATGCACCTTGTCTTTCTTACTCCTAACAGGCCGATGATCCTCAGAATGCTCTCTGCGATACCACATGAGGCTTCCTGTGCACAGGAAGGAATATGTTGTTTGGGAGGTTTTTTCATTCACAGATTTTAATAATTTAAACCGATGAGAGTGACATGTGCTGACGCATTTTGAAATGTGTGCTGACAGTGTGTCTTCTAGTTTCACTTCCCCACATTATGAGTCCAGAAGTCCTTACAGGCACTAAAATGTCTTTTGGATAATGGGCTGTTCTTTCTTCACCTCTCCCCGAGTGGCTTTGGACTTAGGTTCAGTATGAAAAAAACCTCGGGGAAGCCGGGATGGCTCAGTGGGTTAGGCGCTCACTTTGTAGCCCCGGGGACCGAGAATCGAATCCCGGCTCCAGCCCGTGCGGCCCCATATGCTGAACTGGGGAGTGCGCCCAGTTCAGTTCTCACTGGGATGAGACCCCAGCCCAGTTCCTGCCCTGTGCAGCCCCGCGCCCACCTGTGGAATGAAACTATGTGGAAAAACCAATGATGTGCAACTGTGGAGACTGTTCTGGGCCCTCCCCCTTCTCTCTGTCTCTGTCTGTGTATCTCTCTGTCAAAAACAATAAATAAATCTTAAAAAGAAAACAAAAAATGAAAAAAACCTCAATGTCATCCCTTTTTACTGTGATTGACAAATTTAATTTGTTAGTGTGGCTGATGGTCATGCAAACAAAATCACTTCTTTGGTTTCACTAAATCTAGCTGAAAAATATGAAGAAAAAGCGTTAACCTCTTGGCTTCTTTTGCTGTGTTCTGAGGCAGCCCCAGGGGCTTCTTATCAGATTATGCATCTTGCAAATATTTGTGACTAATTGCAGACAGTGAACCTAGAAGAGAGAGTATTCAGGTTCAGGTATGATGAGGGCCCATCGGTAGACATCTTTTATTATAGTATATCTACTTTTTAAATAAATTGTCTGAAAATTGTTTTTAGGCATAAAGTGGGTCTGATGTGTTATTGCTTGTTTTGCTTTTGATGGCAGATTCCATATTTCACATCCCTCGAAAGTCACCCTCAGGTTTGAGGGATGACAGAGTAGGTTTGTGGGTGTCTGTGGCTCTTGGTAGACCCAGCTGGACACCAGCTTCTACCGTTGTTCAATTATGCTGTGGTGCATGTTAAGCCCAAAATAGTTTTCATAAAGAAACATTAAATTTCACTGTGAACATTTTCATCGATTCCTGGAATCTCAAAATGTCATTAATTAACAGTTGGAAGTGTTATGTTATGTGTCAGGAGTGACTTAATGAATTGAAATAGCATTAACTTTGTCTTTCTTTTGATTCCTAAAACACTTATATTTTATTTACTTTTTAGCTGTGAGCTTAAGAAAGTCTTCTTTTTTTTTAAGAGTAGAAGTAAAGTTAAGTTGATCTTACTGCTTTGAATTACTTGAGGGAAAAAATTACTTGATCCAACTGTTAATTAAATGCCAAAGAATTATTTTTGAAAATTTGACTTTTTTTCACCACCTTGATATAGGCGCCAATTAAAATAACCATGCACGACATTCCGTTTTATTTTTATTAACTCAGAATTAAGATGCATGTTATAAATATAATTTTCCACTATTTATTTAATATTGCACTTTCTTTATTTCCCTGGAGTATTTTATGTTTACTTTTGAATGATTTTTTTTCTCTTGCCTCAAAAGTATTAGTTATGTTCCTAATAAATGTAAGCATAAAGTAAAGGCATTTTTATTAAATCCTAGCATGAGAATTTAGTCCACGTCTTTAAATTGTTGGCTTGAAAAAAAAAAGTCTTTTCTGAGCCAACAAAATAAATAGGCATTTATTGAGTGCCTTCAATGAATCAGCTCTGTGCTAAGCTATGTATATTACATATGTTATGACATTAAACTGTACAAGAGCCCTAGTATTACTATCTCTAGTTTACACAGAAATAGCAATTGGTGAATTTGGGATGGTAGAACTTTGAAATTCATGATAGATTCTCTGTACATCAATGGATTCTCCAGTTCAATGTTTCTTCTTTTTTTCTTTTTTTAATGGGAGCTCCAATCTTTACATAGAAAGTATTTCGTGCCTCATTGAAAAAGATTCCTGATTTGATCAACAGTGGTGCCAATGAAATAGCTGCTGAACAATAATAGAGAAAATACTAGCTAACACCAGTGGTGTTGGTTATCAACAGAGTGTCGGTGGTCCTAGCTTATAAGCTTTATAGAAATAAGAGATAACAGTCTCAGTACAAGGGTTAGGAGACTGTTTGTACCCCAGGAAGCATGGTTGCTAAACTCATAATTGTTAATAGAAATAATTTGAGAGCTCTGGACTCTAATATGCTTTATGTGTTCTTCCTGTTTCATCTGCATTTGCTTGTGAATATAATCAAAAGTCAAAGAGCCACCCACCTGTTTCTTGGCTGAAGTGACTATAACAGTTTTAGAAATTTTAGGATGCGAGCTAGTAATTGGGTTTAGAGTTTTGCAGCTCAAATGTGGTTGGGTTCACTCAACTCTGTATCAGATACTCTCAAAACATTTTGGGAACAGGAACCTTACTGATCAAGAGTTATCCAGATGTCCAGTTTCTAGAAGAATGCTGAAGAACAGAATGAAATTCTGTTCCATAATAAGCAAATTACAGTAATCTTTCCTAATAATTGAAAATCCTACTTGTCCAAACTCCAAAGTAATCTTAACAATCAATGAAAAATAATTAAGAACTTTTGATGTGCCAACCCATTGAATGAGTTTTAAAACATCTGTTTTGGGGAACATAAAAGAAATCATAATTTTAAAATGTTCAGACTCTCACTTTCCACTCTGCCTTTGTTCTCATACCTTAATTACTGTAACTTCTCCTTGTCTTCTGGGCAAATTTCTACTTTCCTGCAAGACCCAGGTCACAAGTGCCCTTGTCTGTGAATTCTCTGCTAGCTACTTGCTGGCTGTCCCCTCATTCCTGTCCCCATCAGGAATTACAACTCCCCGATGTCCCCTGTACACTGTAAGGACTAGCCCTCCTGGATGTCTTCTCTCTGAGCTGTGAGCTTCTTGGGAGAAGTGGGCGGGTCCTTCGTCTCAGATGCCTCAGGCTTTGTAGTACAGTGCCTGGCACTTCAGAGGAACTCAATGTTTGTTTTAAAAAATGAATCAAGGGAAGCCGGGATGGCTCAGTGGGTTAAGCGCTCACTTTGCAGTGCTGGGGACCAGGGGTCGAATCCCGGCCCTGGCCCGTGCGGACCCATATGCTGAATTGGGGAGTGCCCCCAGTTCAGTTCTCTCTCTGTCTCTATATCTCTCTCTCTCTCTGTAAAAAATAAATTAAAAAAAAATGAATTAATAATTCAGGGTAGGCAAAGTGTGTGTGAACTAGAGACAATCTGGTCGAGGAGAGAGAGAGAGAGAGAGAGAGAGAGAAGAAGCCATGCAGGAGCCTACAGAGAAAGAAGAATCCTTGTTCTGACTGATATTCTCTGCTCCATAAGGAAATGTGATGACTGCTCACGGTGGCCTTTCCAGTACCATGTGACTCCCACAAAGCTTCTCTTTAGTCTGAAACTGCATTAGAACTTCAAGTCTCACACGTTCTGCCCAGGAACCTTCCCAGCACTTCCTCAGATAACCTAATAGACAGACTCTTCCTCCTTTCTTGTGAAAATCTTCAGCAAGTCTTGTTGGATAGTCTGATCCTGACAGCTTTTACCTGGGTGCAGTGGGGGCCCCGAGGTGGCAGATGTCAAGGCTGCTGTTCTCTCTCGGTCCCTTTCAAGGCTCAAATGTCCCTTCTCTTCTGATTCTACCCTCTAGCTTTTCTTTGGGACCCTTGAATCCTGACATGCAGCCTAATTTCTAAGTGCTCTTTTTGTTGTTGTCCTCCAATGTTTTCATAATCTCTGGGCATCCCCTGAGGGAAGGAACTGTTAGGTCCATTGTACCATTTCTTATAATATTTTTTTAATGAGCATTGCTAATTTTTTTCCATTTGTGAGCCCTAATCACTGGTATTTAATTGCTGCATTAAGAGGAAAAATAAAATCAAAGGAAACGGAATTTGAAACTACCATAGGCAAATGATTGAAAACCACCAAATTATCAAAACAATAATTAAATACAAGCTGAATTTCATCCTCATTGTACAAATCTGCAGGCAAATCACAGACTGTGTAGCTGTCGGTGCTGCCCCACGCCCACTCCGGCTCTTCCAGGCTCGGCTGCTTGCAGCCTCCGCCCACACTCTCTCCTGAGCTGTCCAGCACATGGGACAACAGAGTCTAGAAGAAAAGATCGCTTAGATCCTTGGAGCTTCCTAAGAGAAATCCTGAAGAAACATAGGAACCCAAACCTATGGACAGAGAGAAAACTTTAAGTCTATACGGCAGTTCAAAACCACACATCTTTTGCTATAAGATTCCTGGGTCAGGGGAAGCCGGGATGGCTCAGTGGGTTAAGCACTCACTTTGCAGCCCCAGGGACTGAGGATCGAATCCCGGCCCATGTGGACCCATATGCTGAACTGGGGAGGGCCCCCCCAGTTCAGTTCTCACCGGGGTGAGACCCCGGCCCAGTTCCTTCCCTGTGCAGCCCCGTGCCCACCTGTGGAATGAAACTGTGTGGAAAAACCAATGATGTGCAACTATGGAGACTGCTCTGGGCCCTCCCCCTTCTCTGTCTCTGTTTCTGTATCTTTCTCTCTCTCTCTCTCTCTCTCTCTCTGTCAAAAACAATAGAAATAAATTAAAAAAAAAAAAAAAGATTCCTGGTTTAGTCCCAATGCAGTTACCAGCTGGCCATATAAACTTGTCCAAGCCCTTTAATCTCTGTCATCTTCAGTGATCATAAAAGTCCCTAATTGTGTTAACATTTCATACTTCTATGATCTTTTAGACAAAAGAACATACACAATGTGCAATGCAGAAATGAACATAGATTATTTTTTCCCCCAATGGCTTCAAGGTAGGACTGAACTACTTATAACTATATGAATGCAAAGCAAAAACAAATGGGGAGAGAGCAGAAACAGACAGTAAGTAATAAGCCTAGAGGGAGAAGATTTAATAGGTGATCACGGGAGTAACGATACCAACAGGAAAACATAGAAAAGTCAATAGTCAAAACCAGAAGTGTGACCATGCTAGACGAATATGTCACCCAGAGCCTAATGGACTGGTTGTGAGGTAATGATTTCGAGAAAGATTCCAGTTTGCCTGGAGTCGTCATCCATGCCTCATGATGGCCATGATTATGAACCTGTTTTCCTATTGCACTGGTAATTCATTTTATTTTTCAATTGCTCACATATTGATTTACTTTTGGTTATGTGATTCCGAGGCCTGCTTTAAAGAGGTATAAGGTTTAAAAAATAGAAAAATATAGATAAATACATAGAATTGCTGTGGGTTAATATTTTGAAAAATGTTGGGATGCTGAAGGTGAGTTTGATGTTTAAATATATGCTACTTCTATTATTTGTTCTTTAACCCTTTTTCTATTTTGAAAAAAGAAAAAGAAAGGAAGAAAGAAAGAAAGAAAGAAAGAAAAGTGCACCTCCCTGCTGCATTCATTTAATTTTACACAAACACGCTCTTTGAGGCTGAAGCAAATCTGACTGGTTTTCAATGTTGAAATAAAACATAAAAACTGTTCTTGGAGTTATTTCTAAACAGAGCTTGTCTCTAATCCTAATGTAACAGAAATGTATATGATGATCAGTATTTAATAATTTTCACATGTAGGAATACTGCACTTTCAAGGAGTTGATATTTTCAGCAATTGAGAATTACTTTATTATGTCAATGGAAATACCACTACTAAAAACAGAATGTTATAAATAGAAGATGTCATTTGTTTCCAAAGACCGTCGATGTAACTAGAAGGACAAGAAAACAATAATAAAAGTGAAATATTTCATGGCAAACTTAGAGGGTAAGGTTAGGACTGTAACATGTAGGTGATGTGACAGATGGGAAAAGCGTTTTCAGATTGTTAGTATTTAATTTTTTTAAAACTTATTTTTCTCATTTTTTTTATTGTGGCAAAATACACATAACATGAAATTTACTATTTAACCTATTTTTCTTAAGATTTATTTTATTTTTTGAGAGAAGGTGAGAGAGAGAGAGAGAAGATGAGAGAGAGAGAGAGAGAGAGAGAGAAGAGGGAGGGTCCAGAGCAGTTTAGTTGACACATGGTTTCATTCCGCACAGGTGAATGTAGGCCCATGTAGGGCGGAAACCAAACCAGGGGCCTCCAATATGAGAGGTGGGAACCTTCACCTCTGAGCCATCTCAGTGGTTACCAGTTGTACCACGGTTCAGCATATGGGGTTTACACAGGCCAGGGCTGGGAATCGAACCTTGGACCTCACAAGTGCTCAAATGCTGAGCTATCCTGGCATTCCCTATCTAACCTATCTTTATGTGTGCAATTAAGTGCCATCGAGTACATTTATTTGAACTGTGCAACACTCACCACCATCCATTTCCAGAACACTTTTATTCATGTACAACTGAAACTCTGTACCCATTAAACACTCCTTATGTCTTTCTTCCCCCTGTGCCTGGCAACCACCATTCCACTTTCTGTCTCTGTGATTTTGACTACTTTCGGCATCTCATATAAGTGGAATCATATTGTGTTGTCTGTATTTTACGTAGCACTATTCATTCTGTTGTTATGGGAGGGTTTCCTTCTTTTTGAAGGCTGAATAGTATTCCATTATATGTATACATTACATTTTGTTTATCCATTCATCCACTGATGGATACTTGGATTTTCTCCACATTTTAGCTGTTGTGAATAATGCAGCTGTGAACATGGGTGTATAAATACTCTTAAAGACACTGATTTTAATGTTTGTGTGTTTTTGTATATATCCAGAAGTAAAATTGCCAGATCACGGTAATTCTATTTAATTTCTTGAGGAACCACCATACTGTTTTCCACAATGATTGTACCATTTTATATTCCCACTAATGGTGCACAAGTATTTCAATTTTTCCAAATTCTTGTCAAAACTTTTTTATTTTTTTAAATAATAGTTATTCTAATTTATATGAGGTTGTATCTCATTGAAGTTTTGATTTGCATTTCACTGTTGATTAGCGATGTTGAATATCTTTTTCATGTGCTTATTGGCCACTTAAATATGTACTTTGAAGAAATGTCTACTCAAATTATTTAGCCATTTTTTAAAATTTATTGGGGTGACATTAATTGATGTCAATTACATTGCTTCCAGGTGTAACATTCTACATTACGTTGTCTATACATCGCATTATGTGCTCACCATCCAGAATCAGCTCACTTAAATTAGGTTGCTTGTTTCTTATGTTATATTTTAGGAAATTCTTTGTATATTCTAGATATTAATCTCTTACCAGGTATATCATTTGCAAATATTTTGTCTCATTGTGGGTTGTCTTTTTACTTTGTTGGTAGTGACTTTTGATGCACAATAGTTTTAAATTTTCATGAAGCCCAATTTGTTTATTTATTTATTTATTTATTTTTGTCACCTTTGTTTTTGGTATCTTATTCAGTCTAGTGTAGTTTTGGGTCTTCCATTTACATAATTGATTTTAAGTTGATTTTTGTATATAGTGTTAAGTAATGGTCCAGCTTATTTCCTTTGCATGCGGATATGCAGTTTTCCCAGCATATTTTAAAAAGGCTGTCCTCTCTATGGAATGGTCTTGGCACCGTTGTCAAAAATCATTTCACCATAAACATATATGAGTGTTTATTTCTGGACTCTATTCTGTTTCATTAGCCTATAATGTCTGTCTTTATTCCAGTGCCACACTGTTTTGATTAATGTAGTTTTATAGTAAGATTTAAAATCAATAAGTGTAAAAAGTCTTTCAAGATTATTTTAGATAGTCAGGGAACCTTAAAATTCTATATGAAGTTTAGGATGAATTTTTCTGTTTCTATAAAACATATCATTGGGATTTTTGTAGGGATTGTGCTGAATCTGTAAATTGCTTTGGGTAGTATTGACATTTTAACAGTATTAAGTCTTCTAATCCATGAACTTAGGATGTCTTTCCATTTACAAGTCTTTTTTAATTTCTTTCAGAAATGTTTTGTAGTTTTTCATTGAGCAAGTCTTTTAACTCCTTTGTTATGTTAATATCTAAGTATTTTAATCTTTTTAATACTACTGCAAAGGAAATTGTTTTCTTAATTTTCCTTTTGGAGTGCTCATTATGAGTATACAGAAATGTAATTGATTTTTATGTGTTACTGTATTTTGTTGAATTTGTTTATGAGTTCTAACAAGTTTTTGCATGTGAAATATTAGGGGTTTTCTGTTTATAATATATCATCTGTGAACAGAGATACATTTACTTCTTCCTTCTAGTTTGGTTGCTATGTATGTATGTATGTATTGCTTAATTTCTTTAGCTAGGACTTTCAGTAGAATGTTCTTTTTTTTTTTTATTCCTTTTTTTCAGTTTTATTGAGCAATAACTGACATACATCATTATGTAAGTTTAAGGTATGCAGCACAATGGTTTAATTTACATATGTTGTGAATATTTACCACAAAAGCTTTAGTTAGCACCAATCAATTTATATAGATGGAATAAAAATAAAAGAAAAATAATTCTCCTAAGTGATGAGAATTCTTAGGATCTACTCTCTTAACTTTTCTATATATCACACAGCAGTGTTAACTATGGTCATCATGTTGTATATTACATTTCTAGTACTTATTTACCTTATTACTAGAAGTTTATACTGTTTGACCACCTTCCTTCAATTCCCCCTCACACCAGCCCCCAGATTTGGTAATTAAATTGTTGGTAATTACAAATAATGCTGCTAAGAACATGGGGGTGTTGGTGGGGGTGGTGCATGAAACTCTGAGAAGAAAATATAAGGATAAAGCTCCTCGACATGGGTCTTAGTAATAATTTTTTGGAAATCACACCTAAAGCACAAGCAACAAAAGAAAAAAAATGAACAAGTATGACTACAGCAAAAGAAACTGCCAACAAAGACAACCTATGGAATGGGAAAGAAATATTTGCAAACTAGATATCTGATAAGGAGATAATATCCAAAATATGTAAGAAACTCATACAACTCAATAGTAATAAAAAAAGTACTCTGGTGAATATTCAGAAGGCGACAGTGAACATCCTTGCCTTGTTCCGGATCTTAGAGAAAAGCTTTCTGTCTTTCATCAGTGTGTATAATATTTGCTGTGGGTGTTTCATAATATGACTTTTATTATGTTGATCTATATTAGTGCTTATTTTTTTATGTTACAATTTCTCTGAAGGCCTGGTTTCAGAATAGGTAGCTTTATTGTGTACAGACAATAACAGAAACAACAGCAACACTCATTATAATTAGATAATGATGTAGGGGGAAGATAATTATGTCTAGCAGACCTTGGGCTGATTCACAACTCTTCTGTTTCCTGGCTTTCAGATTTGAACAAAGTGATTACTTCTATGAAGCTCCAGTTTCCTGTCTGTATAATTGCCCTCAAAAAGTTGTATTTGGGCTTTAAATGTTTGAGGTTGTTCCTTTATCCACACCTGCATTGTGTTGAACTTCCT
The DNA here is from genome assembly GCA_004027555.1 of Craseonycteris thonglongyai. Taxonomy (NCBI): domain Eukaryota; kingdom Metazoa; phylum Chordata; class Mammalia; order Chiroptera; family Craseonycteridae; genus Craseonycteris; species Craseonycteris thonglongyai. The sequence continues at coordinate 21,239 of PVKE010017882.1, forward strand.
TGTTAATTGAAATGTTAGTTATGATAAATACTGTAAGACAGTTGGATTGAAAACTTTACCTTGTTTTGCCCTTTTCTTCTCTTCTTTATTAACTGTTTCCTACCTCAGTTGTATGCACTACACATCAGAACAAAAAGCATTCACTTGCTATCCTACCTAACCTATTTGCTACTTTCAAATTTCCAAGTCTTATCAACATTACTGAGTAATTTTAATATTTTTTGAATTATCACAGTAAGGAAAATTTGCAGGTAATTTGCAGAAGAAAATGTGGTTAATGAGGAGGTAGACAGTAGTGTATTTATTTACTTAGCAATGATTTCAGTACTCTACTCTGTAGGAGATTTGAGTCAGAGGACAGCCTGAAAATTATGTTTTCTGAAAGAAAACTGGGTTCTTCCCCAGGAGATTTTTATGGCTTCTAAATGAAGTGTGGTTTCATGCCCTGTAGTTGTCACTAGTGGTGTGATAGAGTGAATATAGCAAGTGTTGATTTTTGTTTTTATAATATTTAAGGAATAACTTATATTTGTAGTAGTGATCTTGACATCCACATAAACAGTTAATAGCTTGATCAAGTTTATCATTATATGGTGTCTTCTAGACTTCACTTAACAGCAAAGAACAATATTTTCTTTTTCAACACCAGTGTTGGCTGGAAGTTCATTCAACAAGTATTTAGTTTCATAAAAGCCATTTGACTCCAGAGACATGCTTATCACTATGTGTTCATCTTGTCTCTCTGGCAACATCATTTTTATTCTTACCTTTGTTCAGTCATTTGTTCAAACATTCACCCAGGGCCTATCCCATGCTAAGCAGAAGAGATACAGAGATGTGCATACAGAGTCCTTCCTCCCAAGAACCTTGTGATTAGCTGAAAGATGCAAGAATGAATATTCAGGGTGCGATAGGAACAAAGAGAAACAATAAAGTAAGTGATGGAAGAAGGTAGTCAGAAGTGGTTTCCAAGGAAGACAGTAAGTGCAACAGCAGAGATATGAACTTATGTGTAGTACACCCTGAAAATTACAGCTGAGAGTGGGAGGAGCCAAGACTTGAGAGGCCCATGTCAGGTGAAGATGAGCTTTGCTCCAGAAGCTTTTGGGAGATACAAGAATTTCAAGGAGGAGAGTGATCTGATCAAGTTTGCTCATTCCAGGTAAGAAGTGCTGAAGCCCCAAATAAGGAAGCAGAGATAAGAAGGACATAATTAAATTCTACCAGGAAAGAATTGGAATGGCAAGGTAACTGTTGAGGGTACAGGAGAAGAGTCTGGGACCACTTGGGTTGGGCAGTTAGAGGTAGCATGCACTGAGAAAAGGAAACATTGTTGATGCCTTTGGGTGGGGTGGGGTTTTAATGCACTTTTCCCCTCCATAGTTATCTAACACAGAAGTGTATAAGTAAGGAGAAAACTCAAATAAAACATAAATCCCTGCTTTAGTAATAAACAGGTAAATATCCTATGCCCCAAAGTAAGCCCAGAGTTGAGACTAAGTCTGGGAATCCAACAGGAACTTTCTCCTTTCCTCCTCAACCACAGAGGGCTGATCTGGGGAGCTGATGCTGGGTTGTCTAACTCAGGAGACAAGAAGGGGTGGGATGGCTGATTGACTCTAGGGCTAGGCCCTGCCCAGGAGTGTTTACCCTACAGAAGCAAGACTTGGGAGAAAAGTAACCTGTGAGTTAGTAGGTGACAACACAGTGGGTGGAACCCCAATCTGTCTGAGGAACAGTGACCCTCACCTATTTTTACAATGGGGCTCAATGAAGGTTTCAAGAGCTGACCAAGAAGAATTGTACCTTTTCCTTTGGGGAACGAATAGTGAAAGTGTGGAGTAGTGGGGTGGGGACATTATCTCATCTATGGTCAGAAGTAGAAACATAGGGACTGTGACAGAAACACGTTCCTTTCCACACAGCTACCCCAATGCTGGACACAGTGACTCTGGGGGGCTGTGAAACAACCGAGAGGAAACAGAGAGGGGACTCTTGCTCTGGAGAGAAAGAACTGGTAGAGACATCATTAAAATGTTAGCTGTAGTTAAAAGTATTGGAATGGGGATGGGAGTGAGCACCTGGGAAGACAGTTTCCGGAGTGAGAAGGAAAGTGTATTGAGGATGGAGAATCGGAAGACCACTATTTAAGGGACAGATCAAAGTCGTGTTGTATAGAGAGGTAAGTAAAACCTGGAAGAAGCATCATCACCAGTTCCAAGAGTGCAGAGTGTCAAAAAGGAAGGGGGTAGTCCACAGGGCCCGGTGCTGTGCATGGATCAGGCCACACCAGTTCCGAGATTGCCCTTGAAGTTTTCAAGCAAGGGCCACGGGATCTGGTATTCAGTGTTCCCTGCTTATCTGCAGTTCCAGTTACCCACTGTCAACCATGGTCAAAAATATTCAATAGAAATTTCCAGAAATAAATAAATTCACAAGTTTTACATTGCAAACCATTCTGAGTAGTGTGATGAGTGTCACAGTGTCCCTCGTGCGATGTGGATCGTCTCTAGGCTGTATACTGTCACCATCTGTTAGTCATTTCGTCGCCATCTTGGTTATCAGATGAGTGATATCACAGTGCTTATGTTCAAGTCACCCTTATTTTACTTAATAATGGCCCCAAAGTGCAACAGTAGTGAGGCTGATAATTTATTTGGACATGCCACAGAGAAGCCGTAAATTGCTACCTTTAAATGAACAGGTGGAAGTTGTAGACTTAATAAGGAAAGAAAAAACATTGTATGCCAAGGTTGCTAAGATCAGTGTAGGGTCAGAACGATTCTTCTATCCATAGAATTGTGAAGAAGGACAAAAATTCATGCTGCTTTGCAGAGAGAGACTGAGAGAGAGAACATTCTCTTTCTTTGCAGTATATTGCTATAATGTTCTATTTTGTTAGTTGTTAATCTCTTATTGTGCCTCATATTTAAGTTAAAATTTATCATAGGTATGTATATAAAAAATGTATATTTAGGTTTTGGTACTGTCTGTGGTTTCAGGCCTCCATTGGTGGTCTTGGAAGGTATCCTCTGTGGGACAAGTATAGAGCTGATGGATAGTTGAGGGAGAAGATGGGTTATTTGTGCACAGAAGAAAAAGAGAGAGGTTTAAGAGGCTGAAAATGCAGAAGTTTGTCTGTGGGATAAAAGAAGGAGTGAAGATCAGAAATTCAAGAATGCTGGGAAATGTGGGCAGGAGCCAGAGCTCGCTGTGAGCTGGAGCCTCAGGTGTACCATCCTCTTTCCAGCCTCAGAGTGGTGATATCTGTGCTGCTTGAAACTCCTCACTCTTCTCTTGCCAACTCCTGTTCATCATACCTCTCACTTCCTCCAAGAACCTTCCTCAGGAACCTCACTCACAATTAAGTCACTTTATTTTATTCTTTCATCACAGCCTGCATCTATTCTTGAATTTCAGAGCACTTAGCACTGTTGCTAATTACACAGTTTTCCCCATGCTAATTTGCTTACCGCTTGTCTCTCCTGTTCGACTGAAAGCCACATGGGGTCAGGGAGCATGTCTGGCTTTGCTTACACTTCTGTTCTTGGCACTTGGTGTGGTGTCAGACACACAGTAAATGCCCAAGTGAAGTTTCTTGGAGCACTCTCATCTACTGAAAGGCACATGAATTTCACTGGTCAGGAACAAAGGCATATTTGTGAAGTCTTTATGAAGAAAGTAGCAGCTTCCATTTTAAGGGTGTAGGAAAAACTAGCCTTGACTTTTTAACACAGAAGTTGAGCTTTACTATGGTCAGTATTGTAAGAGATGAGGAACTGAGGAAATACCTGGCCATGTCTTATTACAATTTAGTGCAGCCCAAAGATGGGTTAATTCAAGGACCATTTACTTGCCCATGCACAGTCTTGGGCTGAATTTGCCTCTTGAGCATGCTTGGAGCTGGGGGCGATACAGGTTTTCCCAGATCATCTGGAGCTGCACAGATCGACAGCAAATAACCTTCTAGAACCAAGCCACAGAGGTACCAAATTTTTCTGTGCATAAGATGGCACTTTTGTCTAAAATTGTTAGACCAAAAATTGGGGGTCATCTTATACATGGGAGTAAAACCTGTGTAATGATTTCTTAATGTAGGGTTAGAAAAGTAGGGGTCATCTTACACATGAGGGTGTCTTATACACAGAAAAATATGATAAACAAGCATTGATGCCTACAATGTGCTGCTTGCATTGCTGAGTGAACAATGCACACTCCTTGCTTCCACTGAACTTTTAGTCTAGTGAGGACCCAGGGTAATGGAGAAGGAAGTGAGACAGCAGATGTGTTCTATCAAAGGACTGGGTTTGACTGATACTTTATCATTCTTTCATCCCAGCTCTCTCATAGGTTTTACTTTAATGACCTTAGAGTCTAAGAAGCTCTATTCAGAACACCAGAGCACATTTAGCTTTGACATATGTAATCAGTGCATGCCATGGGAACTTGGCTCCCTGTGAACTCAAAATTAATTACAGACATTTACATTTTTAGGGACCAAAATGGGTTATCTGTTCTAATGAACTGGTAATCCATCAATACTTCTCTTCCTTCCCTATTCTTTCCCATGTACAGTGGCAAGTAAGTGAAACTAATTTTGATTCTGAGGCAATTATATGTTTCTTTGGAGGCTGGGAAGAACCATTCAAATACCATGCATGGGAAATTTGATATGTGGTTTCTACTGTTGTTAATGATGTAGGGTAATATGTTGCCATCTTTCTCCTTGCACTCCAAACCCACCCTTCCTTGGTGGTTTTCATATCTACTGTGCCTGAGGCTGAGAATTTGCAAATCTCCTTTCTCAAGTAGTTATACATTGAACGAGTCTTAATTCTTGCTAGGCCTGTTTTTTTGGCTCCAGTTGAGTTGGATTGAGTTATACATTGGTTGTGGTTATTTAAAAGATCCTTTTGACCTAAGTTCAATTTTTACCCTTTACTCACTTGTAGGGAAAGTTTAATTGTGGTGATGGAAAGGGAAAATATAGAAGTTGGTGATGTACCACTTCAAAAGCAATATCAAAACATTGCTAGGTTGCCCCCAAGCATGGAGAAGATCCTGTGAAGAAAGTTATAGCATCAATAATAAAAAGCTGATTTCCAGTTATTTTTCTGAGCGAGTGATAGTAGTTTTCCTCTTGTTTACCAGTGAATCAATCTGGTTCCCCAGCATCTCCATGATGTATATAGGTCTTGCCAATTTCCCCAAAGTAGATGGCACACAAGATTAGCTTCTGTACAGATTATCCATCTGTTTTTTTCAGTTATGGAACTCCATGGAGTGGGAAGTCTGATGGAATCAGGATTATTTTGGTTACAGAATACAGGTTACCTTTTTATGACTATAAATATTAGACTTGCAGATCCAAGGTACTTCTGGTCACATTTGAGACTCTCCTTAATGTGACAACAAGTTAGCATATTATCAACCCAGCACTCTTTCTGTGATCAACTCTTCTCTTTTCATCACCTCAATAGAATTCCTCAAGTGCTTGGAAGTTCTAAAGAAGTATACACTGTAAGAGTTGAAATATACTTGTAATGATGCCACCAGGTGTGGTTATGATATTTCTTATGCCATTGTTAGATCTACATCAGGGACTGTTTTCAAAGACAGCTTTGCTTTCTCTGTACTTCAGATTGAATAAAGTTCTTTCCTAATATAAATTACCTAATCTGTATAGTTTCTTCTGTGAATATGAAAACCAAATAGTTTCTCCTCTTTATATAGTGTGCTTTTGAGTCACTTTCTTGTGTGAGAGGTTTTGATTTAGGAAATGCAGAACACCTTTTAATACTAGCATAAGTAAGAAATGAGAGGTAAATGTTTTTGCTGCCAAATTTCTTAAAACATATTACTCCAATCTGACCCAATCCATTAATTTATGCATCAAGTATAGTGGTGCTTCTTGGTGATATGTTATGATGTTTATATTATGTATGGTAACCCTGGCCACTGTCCAACAGATAAACTTGAAATCCCAAGAGCTGAACACAATAGAAGTTTATTTCTAGGTCATATAATGTGTGTGCCTGATTAGTGGGTGGCACCCTTCCAAGCAATGATTAAGAGAACCAGCTTTCTTTCATCTTGTCGCTTTGCCATTTTTGATACAAGGCTGTGAAAGGGGAAAGGGCATGAAGTATTGTGTGTGCTTAAGGGCCAGGCTTAGAAGTAGCATATAGTACTTCTAACTTACATTTTCTTGGCCAGAATTTGGTCACATGTGAGGAAACTGAGACCAAAGTCGAACTGTTTGTCCCAAGGAAAGAGGACACAGCTATAGTCCATGGCTAGCCTGTCTCTGTTGTAAAATTGTTTCCTGTCTTCCTTCACATCCTCTCCAAGCCTTTGCAATTTTTGTCTTTTTTTTGCTTCTACAATGTAAAGCTTGGTAGTATAGCCAAAATTTTTAAAATTTAAGACTGTATCTAAAAATACACAATCCTGTCAAATTTTATGAATTTTAAACTATGTGAATTCAAAAAGTGTGATTTAAATGTTAGTAAATATTATTAGAATCTCACTTTATGTGTAAAATTTGAAAAAAAATATTATAAAAGATTCCAAATTTCAAAATAATCTAAATTGTAGAATTTCAAAGCTGGCTAGCAAAGCAAATTATAAAATATTTATAACATTGATATGTGGAGATTGATAATGGAAATATTCACCATCCTTGGTAGATATCAGGTGAATCATAAAATCCTTTACATGCATCAGGGTCTCCAATGATGATTGCAATGTGGTATGCTATCATCTTCATGTCCATGATTATTTTTCTTTTTTTTTTAATTGAGATATAATTGACATATAACACTATATGAGTTTTAGATGTACAACATAATGATTTAATTGATGGTATATTTTGTGAAATGATCACTGTTATCAGTTTAGTTAACATACATCCCATCACATAGTCACAAAAATTATTTTTTTTGTGATGAGAAGTTTTAAGATCTGCTCTCTTAAGAAGAAAGAAAGGAAGAACTTTAGAAACACAAGATTAGCTACTATTTATGAGAGCTGGGCAATATTCTAAGCACTTGGAAGGTACATATCCTCTTAATCCTTATACTATCCTTCTGAGGTAAGTAGGAAGGTTCTGTTATCATTCCTGTTTTCTAAATGCAGAATCACAGTATTCTGGGTGGAAGGCTACACACTACCATATTGTGCCATGTCATGCCATCCTGTTAATTTAGAATGAACACTCTACAAGTGATTAGGGATATTGTAGGCAAAATTAAAAGGAGAATGAAATCCATCTTTTCACTCTGCCCCATTCTAGAATTAATCCTGTGGGGTAATGAAGAATTATACATTATTACAATTTAATTCTTCAGGATATAGATACCTCATTTACTGTTTCTAGTTTTCCTTGCCTCTATGTCCTTGTATAAAGAGCCTATTTCACCCCATTAATGGAGTCAAGTCTTTTTTTTCTCAAGAACTGATGGATTTAGAAATCCAATAATGAGAATGGAATCTGAGGAGAAGAAAACCAGAGATGGGCTGGGTACAAGGATAGAATTGATTGACTCATTAATTTCCTCTTTCATTTGTCACTCTGTTATCAAGTGTACTGTGTACCTAGCATTGCTGTAGACTGGGGAGATTCAAAGAAGAGGAGAGAACAGTCAAGGCCTTGGAATTCACTAGGGAAGACTAGTGTTAGAAATATAATAAAGGAATTACAAAGATGTGTCTGACTTCCCTGAGGTGAACTTCACTTACAGCTTGTCCAGACAGGAAGGAAGAGGTGGAAGGACCCAATATACCCCTCAAACCAAGAGGCATGTTGTTGGTGTGTGGGGTGTGCTGGGGAACAGTACAGTTGTCCTTTGAACAATATGGGGGTTAGGGTCACCAATCCCTTCTACACAGTTGAAAATCCACGTATAACTTTTGACTCTACAAAATTTTAACTGCTAATAGTCTACTGTTGACTGGAAGCCTTACCAATAACACAGTCAATTAACATTATTTTGTATGTTATAGGTATTATATACTGTCATCTTACAGTAAGGTAAACTAGAGAAAAGAAAATATCAGTAAGAAAATCATGGAATGCTGGGATAGGTCAGCAATTGAACTTTTGCCTCGCAATGAGGTCCAGGGCTTGATTCCCAGCCCTGGCCCATGCAACCCCACATGATGAACTGTGGTACAACTGGTAACTGCTGGGATAGCTCAGCTGCAAAGGTTCTTGCCTCTCATGTGGGAGGCTCCCAGTTTGGTGCCCTGCCCTGCACAGCCCCATATCCACCTGTGTGGAATGAAACCATGTCACAACCAATGATGTACAACTATGCACACTGCTCTGGGCCCTCCTCCCTTCTCTCTCTCTCTCTTCTCCTCCTCATTCTCCTCTCAAACAATAAAATAAGTCTAAACAGAAAGAAAGAGAGGGAGAGAGAAGGAGAGAGAGAGGGAGAAGGAAAGAAAGAAAGAAAGAAAGAAAATTATATGGTAGAGAAAATGCATTTAAAGTATTTATTGAAAAAGCAATCCACACAGGCCTTTTGAGCCACCTCTTCTTGCTCTAGGCTCTCTTCTACCTTTGGAAATGTACATTCTCTACTTTTAATTTCAATAAACTTTTCTTTCACCACTATAAAATAAAAGCCACATATAAGTGGACCTGCGCTGTTCAAAGCCATGTTCAAGGGTCAGTTCTACTGCCCTTAGACTTGGGCAACAGGCACCCTTATGCTGGATCCTGCTCTTCAGAGGCTGTTACTCTGACCAGAAGTTCATGGGGCCAAGGTCACGTGCCAACCTGGACCCCACACCACCTGTGCTGCAACTGAGAAAGCCCAGAATGCCCTGTTTAGATGGCCCCCATGTCACTTCCAGGGGCAGTCCTTCTTCCCTGTCAGTTCTCTTGAGGGAGGGAATACATGAAGGATGTAAGCATCTCTAGGCCTGAGATGGGTCCAAGGGATGGCTGTTAGCAGGGGTG
>PVKE010017883.1:0-30218 GCA_004027555.1 Craseonycteris thonglongyai
AAAAACCCAAGCTCAGAGCTCCCACTGATTCTGCATAATGGTGAGTTGTATAATTATGTCATTATACGAGGACTGTCTGAAAAGTATCCAACCATGCAATATGAAAAATAGAGGCATTTATGGGGGAATTTTTTCCAGACAGCCCTTGTATATCACAATGTGATAATACAAATAAAATGCACAACAAATGTAATGTGCTTGAATCATCTGGAAACCATTCTCTCACCTCCACCCTCCGCCTGTGGAAATACTGTCTTCCACGAAACTGGTCCCTGATGCCAAAATGGTTGGGGACCACTGCCCCAGACCCCTTGGAAGCAGGGTTATCACTGCCTCCCACTGTGCAGATGGGGGAAAGAAAGGCTCAGGGTAGTGAGGGGACAGGGAGGAACAGCCTCCCATAATCTTACCTCTGGCTGTCGCTAGCCAGGTACTCAGCGAACATGCGCACAGCCTGGAGCTCAGGGGCCGAGGAGGGCTTGATCTCATCTAGGACCACACCGTACTTCCTCTACAGTAAAAAAAAGCATGCTGTCAGCTCTATCCACCCTTCCCTGCCATGGGATTTTTATGTCCTCAGTCCTTGGAACAGAGTTTCTCAGGGCTCCAGATTCACCCTGATGAAGCCCCACTACTTGGGCTCAGCACCTACCACCCCCAGGACCTCTCAGCCTGCCAGGTGTCCCGCGGCCACTCAGTACTCTGTTCCTTACTCTCCTGTCCCACAGAGGTTGGCAGTAATAATCCATGCTCACCTGTGCAAGGTATGCTCTGTACAGGAAGACATCCCTTTCCACATCTCTCTCCAGGCTCGATGGCTGTGGAAACACAGGCAGGTCACGACACATGGGGCCATGTGCCAGACAGGCCCAGAGGCCAGGAGATGCCCTGGTGGAGTCCTGGCTCTGGCTCTCAGATGCCAGTGACCTTGGGCAGCAGCAGAGAGGCCTCCACTGAGGGCACACAGCATGGCAAGCACTTGATCTTGTCCTATCCAGACATCACCTGGGAAAGGAGGCTCAACTTTCACCAGTTCATCCAGGTGAGGGACTGAGCACCACGGAAAGGACCACAACTGCTCCAGACATATGGCGAGGGGCAGGTGATGCTGGAGAACAGATAGGACCCAGGGGGAGAAGTGTGAAGGAAACTTTGCATGACAAATACTTTTATTCCTATCCTGCTTCTGTTTCAAAACATTCTCTTTTAAAAATACATTTTTTATTAATTATTAAATTTATTGGGGTGACATTAATTGGTAAAAAATTATATAGGTTTCAGGTGTACAACTCTACATTACGTATATTGTCTGTGTATTGCACTGTGTGCTCACCACCCAGAGTCAGCTCTTTTTTCATCCCCATGTATTTGATGCCCTCTTGCCTCCCCACTTACCCTCAGGCAACCACTAATATATTGATTGTGTCCATGAGTTTTTGTTTCTTTGTACTTTCAGTTCTATATTCTTTAAAACATTCTTTAAACATGACACACAGAAGAGATGAAGGTTTGCCTAGCTCAGAAGACCTTTCTGGGAGAGCTCAGCTCTGCTGCCCTGGTGCAGTGACATCTGTGTCTAGCCTGGGCCAGGTAAGACCTCGGGAACCACCCTGTACTCAAGGAAGTGGCCCATGGGTGCAGCCCATGGGCCAGGCAATCAGTGCACAGAGCCAAGAAGCACAAATGAGGTGACTTCACACAGCATTCACTGTGGGACTGTAAGGAAGGTTCTAGAAGACTGCAGGAGGTGAGGGCCCCTCCCTCAGAATAGTTTTTGGACACCACGGTACTGGCTAACTTCCTAGGAGGCCCTGTGGTGCTTGGGACAGGTGGGAACAGAGCAGCTTGGCCCAGAGGGCATGGAGACATGGGACAGGTCACCGCGGGGGAGAGAGGGAGGGCGCTGGGAGAGAAAAGTAAGGTGGGAAGGGGTCCCCTGGCCACCTTAGGTGGCTACTCCAACAGCTCCAGACTGTGGGGCCTAAGAAAGTGCCTAGAGAGATGGCCTGTCCAGCTGCCACTACACAGAAACAAAGGGTCTGGAGTCCCACAGGTAGGGGTACACCAAGACTGCCCTCCTTCAAGGTGAGAATGAGATTCATAATCATCATGCTTTTTTCTCCCCAGCCTAGGGATTGGGTGGGGGTGGGGGGAGGTAGTGAGGCCGATAAGTGTGTCCTCCTCCCAGGACAATGGAGACCACAAAGAAGCCTGGCTCCTGGCCCCAGCCTAGCTCAGGCCAACTTCACATAAGGTCCCACTGGCTTCGTCTGGCCTTGGTGGCCAGGCTGTGGATCTGGTCATGATCTGGGACATAGTATTTTCTATCTATTGACTCTCAAATGATCCTCAGAGGTGGACACTGGTGAGAACAACCCATCTGAGGGACCCCACACAACCTCCAGTAAAAAAACAAATGCTGGCTCTTGGTGTCCTCAAAGCAAGGATACAATGAGATGCCCTGAAGGGGACCTTGGGTGCTAGAGGTGATTCTGAGCCTCAGCTCCCCTTGTTTGTAAAACAGGTACCACTACTGACCCTACAGGACTGCCGAGGTGTCACTGAGATGCCTCATGAGAACGCTGAGGGCCCTCTCAATGAGCAGGAGAGTAGAGCTTCTGGGAGGCATAAGAACAAGGCCAGATGTACAGACCAGGGGCATGCCAGGGACTCTTGATGCATGCCCCCAGATGAGCACTCTGGTCCTCAGTCCTGACAGCTCACCAGAACCACCAAGGAGCTAAGAAGCCTGCAATGACAGGAAGCCCACACCTATGAATGACACCCGGGTGGTCCTACCTGCCCCCAGACAGCACAGAGGCATAGCCAGGCCTGAGAGAAGGGGTACTGGCTAGGGAGGCCAGTGATGGAGTGTGGGTAGGGGCTTGTGTCCCCTCCCCTTATTGTCCGTGTGGCCATCAGTCACCTGAACACACTAGATGGTCAGCTTCTCAAGCCTTTTTTTGTGTGTCCCCAATACCTAGGTGATGCCTGCCATCTTGTGGGCACTTGAGAAATGTCTGACAAATTGGGTCCTGACAGTGACACAGCGTTAGGACATACCAGGGCTACACCTAGGGCCACCTCAGGTGGTGCCTGTCTGAGGTTGCTGGGGCAGGTGTAATAAACCACCATAAACTGGGGACTTAAAACAACAGAAACTCAGGGAAGCCGGGATGGCTCAGTGGGTTAAGAACTCGCTTTGCAGCCCCAGAGCCCGAGAATTGAATCCTGGCCCCGGCCCTTGTGGATCCATATGCTGAGCTGGGGTGTGCCCCCAGTTCAGTTCTTGCCGGGGCCTATGTGGGAGGCTCCTGGCCCAGTTCCTGCTCTGCGCAGCTCCACTCCCACCTGTGGAATGAAACTATGTGGAAAAACCAATGATGTACAACTATGGAGACTGTTCTGGGCCCTCCCCCTTCTCTCTCTCTGTCAAAAAACAATAAAAATAAATCTTAAAATTAAAACAACAGAAACTCATTCTCTCATAGTCCTGGAGGCCATGAGTCTGAGATCAAGGTGTCAGCAGGGCCACACCCACTCCAAAGGCTCTAAGGGAGGATCCTTCTTTGCCTCTTCCAACTTCTGGTGGCTCCAGGCATTCCTTGGTTTTTATGGCTGTGTCATCCTAACCTCTGCTGCTATCTTTTCTGTGTGCCTCAAACCTCTCTGTCTTTCCCTTAGAAGGACACCAATCATTAGATTTAGGGCCTTCTTAATCCTGGATCATCTCATCTAGAAATCCTTCACTGAATTACAACTGCAAAGGCCCTTTTTCCAAATAAGTCACATCAACAGGTTCCCAGTGGACATACCTTTTTAGGGACAGTATTCAATGTAGTACAGGTTGCCCAAGAGGCTTAGGTGCCTTATGGACCAGAATTAAATTACCCCAAATGGCTCAGCAGGGACAGTGCTCTCATTCTCTGGATGCATCAGGGACAATGTCTTGGTCTGGTGCCAGCACATCTGCCACGCTACCAAGGTTCAGAGGTTGGGTTTTGTGTGCCTCCAACAGAGATGTAAAGCCTGCATATTATGATGGGAGAAGACTCAAAGAACGCATTGCTATGATGTAAGCAGAACAGACATACAGAAGAAGGTGAAAAGTAGAACATGAGTGCAATGCTGAATCTCATAGTAACCCTGAGATAGGTGTCATTGTTCCCATTTGACAGGAGGGGAAACTGAGACTCAAAGAGGTGCAGTGACTCAGAACTGGTTGCAGGGAGAACATAGGAGAGCCAGAATCTGAGCCCAGGTCTATCTCAATCTGCACAGCCTACACTACACCAGCAAGGAGGCACATACAATTCCGGTGGTGGGCCAAATAAGGTTCCCTAGAGATGTCCACACCAGCCCCTGGGACCTGTGAATAGCTTGCATTACATCATAAGAGAGATTTTGCTGATGTGATTAAGGTTATGGACCCTAAAATTGGGAGAATGTGCAGGTTATCCAGGAGGGCCAGTCTAATCACAGCCCTTAAAAACACAGATTAGGCAGAAGGAATGCAGCAGAATGAAAATTCAAGAGACTTCAAACGAGATGACGGGGCCACATGCAAGGCTGAGGACTGGAGAGAAGCTTTAGGAGCTAAGAGTGGCCCACAGTCTGAATGAGTTTGGAAGCAGATTGTTCCTCAGAATATTCAAGAAGACACAGCCTGGCCAACACCTCGATTTTAGCCTGTTGGACTTCTGACCTATAGGAACCATGAGCTAATAAATTTGTGTTGTCGTAAGCTGTTTGTGGTAAGTTGCCAAGGCAGCAACAGAAAATATAATTGTACAAATGTTATCTCAACAAATCCTAACAGCTTCCTGAAGTCTGTTTGAGGTTTTATCCCCAATATACAGATGACACTCAGGGACACTGGGTTCACTGCTAAAGCCCGGAAGCATGGAAAGCAAGGTTCCTTTAGTTACTTCAAGAGTCTAAATTCCTCTCAACCCTGACTGCCCCTGTGAAGATGTGTGCCAGTCCTTGCTTAGTGCCCCCAAGCACCCACCCACCTCATTCTCAGTCTTCCCCTTCATCACCTCCCCACTTTTGCTACACCAGCCTCACGCCTTGACTACACTGAGCTTACGTGTGCCTCAGCACCTTTGCAGCAATTTATGGGGTTAGATGCTTCTCAAGGTTCAGGTCCAAATGACAATCAGAGAGGCATGGCCTGAAGAGTCCATGTGCAGCAGCCCTCCCACCCCCCAATCTCCAACTCAGCACTTTTAATCTCCACTCTTCCAAAAACAGCATTCAAGTTCAAGTTGTAATTACATATTTACTCGCTTCTTTACCTATTTATTCTCTTTGGAACACTAAACTGTGAAGGCAGGCAAAGACCCTGCCATTTCACTGCTTATAAAAATTCTCCAATGGTTTACTCTCAAAGTGACAATAACACCCATGTGTCTCCCTAAATAGCTCCTGCTGCCCCCTCTCCTGTCACAAGCTCGGCGCTGGCTGGGCTCTGCCTGCACGTTTATTTTCTAGCTCTCAAACAGCCAAGCTCATTCCCACCACGCTCTATCACACCACCTCCTGACTACTTAATTGTTTACTTAACTCATTTATTTACGTGTTCACTGTCTGTCTCCCTTGCAAGGCTGAAATTCCCGAGAGAAAGCTGGGAGTTTTAGTTTATCACCCTTTTGAGCCCAGCACGAAATACACTAACTGGCCCATACAGATGCTTACTGAAGAATGAATGAATGAATGAGCGAGTTTGGGGAGTAATAACCGGGCTAGTCGGGCAAGGAGGGGAAGCCATTTCTCTCTGGAGCGTCGGTATTCTTATTTGTAAATTGAGAATACACAGACCCTACTTCACGGGAACTGAGGGTATGGCGGCACAATGTGGGCGTTCAACAAATAAGAATTATCACCATATTGTTATAGCAGCGTAAATGCCTCTCTTACTCAAATGCCTTCCAGTGCGAAGAGTGAGTTCTCTGAGAAGTATAAACTCCTACTGCTTTGGGACGAGGATTAACTCCTCACCGCTTCTGAAAAGATGCATTAGGGGCGAAGGAGACAGGGGCACGGGGGATCACCGCCACAGGAAGTTTTCAAAATCAGAGCGCGACCCTTGGCCACCGGGAAGCGTCTTCCGCCCCCAGCGACCCCCGCCCAGGAGCGGCCGCACCTTCACCCGCTGCGCTTCGTTGATGCACTGCTGGTAGCTGCCGATGTAGAAGGCGTTCTTCACATCGAACAGCTCGTCCACCTCCCCTGATCCGCCGGAGGTCGGGCCGGGAGCTGGAGGTGCCATATCGCTGTGGTCTCACCCGTTCCTCTTGCTGAGGGACACGTCGTCCGGAAGCGAGGGGGGAGTCACGGCGGGGCACGCCGGGAAATGTAGTTTATGCGTTCTGGCCTGGAGATAAACCAATAGGAGACTCCTAAATGGGATTAAAGGGGCGGGAGACGCAAGTGCGTCTCTCACGGCATTTCGGGAATTGTAGTTTAATTACATCCTAATAGCCACTGAGATTCGGGGAAATAAAGCAAGGATATAATCGAGGCTGCGAATGGACGACAGAGCTGAAGAGGGTGGGCCGCGCAGGAAGAGGATCCAATCAAGGTGAGCGTTCTGGTGACGTCATCGGCACACGCCGGAAGCGCGGCTCACATAGATCCCACAGAAAGAGGCAAGGATGGCTGGGTTCGCGGAGCTTGGGCTGTCTTCGTGGCTCGTGGAACAGTGTCGGCAGCTGGGTTTGAAGCAGCCCACTCCCGTGCAGATCGGCTGCATCCCCGCCATTCTGGAAGGTGAGTGTGGCCCGGCCTCTTCCCTACGAGGCGTCCCCGCTCTTGTCGCCTCCTTTCCCTTTACCCACGCTGGTCCTGCGAGGCAAGGGGCATCCTCGGGTTTTTCGGGGAGCTAGGGTTACGGAGGCAGACTAGGCAGTTTTGACGTTTAGGTTTCACAACTGACTCGCTGTGTGCCTCCGCACAGTGATGTAGTCTCGGAAACTTTCATAGTCCCAGAGTTCAGGAAGGATTTGGTGAATCGATAGTACTGGTAAAATTGAGTAGTTTGCCCTACTATCTTCGTTTTACCCGTGGAAACAGGCTGTCAGATTACTGGTAGATCAAAAACTCTGGTCCTGTGACTGCTCTTCTCCTCAGTCTTCTGGCCCAACCCAGTTTTGCCATTGCAGCGATGCCCTCAGGACATGGCAAGTTGAGGAATTAAACAGAGGTGAAAGAATCCAGAGAGCATAAGGTACAGACTAGAGGAGGGCATTCCCCAAGCTCAGATACTGAGGGTGGGGTTTGTCAAAATGAAGTAGTGGTTAGTAGCATGTTGGGTCAGATGAATGTGGTTTCAGTCCAGCTTGCTAATCACCAGCTATGTTCCTGGGCAAATCTGAGTCTCAGTTTCACCTTCTGTTAAGTTGAAATGATAATGGGCTCTCCGAGAATTTGTAAGTTGCCTGCAATGGAAAGTTGTCAATATACCCAGAATGAAAGTACCAGGCACACAGTAACTGCTCATTAATTAAATGTTAGCTGTTGTAAACTGTACTTGATGGGACCTTGTCTACACCTAAATTGTGTTGATGTTGCTTGCCCTCTGCCCAGGTCGGGACTGCCTGGGCTGTGCCAAGACTGGCAGTGGCAAGACGGCAGCATTTGTTCTGCCCATCTTGCAGAAGCTGTCTGAGGATCCCTATGGCATCTTCTGCCTTGTCCTGACACCCACCAGGTGAGCTCCCCCCACAAGCTTCCTGGGTGAGTCGATCAGCTGCATTATCTTGGGCAAGTGCCTTTATCTCTCTCAGCTGCACTTTCCCTATGTGCAAAATGGGGACAGACATCATGCCTCACCTTAGGGGTGCTGCAGAATTAAACAAGATAGCTTTTGAAAAATGCTAAGCACAGGGCTTGACTCAAGGCAAACACTGGCTAGATAGGAGCTGTCAATAGTTTTGTAGCCCCAAAATAGGCATATCTCCTGTTCTTGAGCAGATGGATGTGGCAGTAGACAGAAGTCCTCTAATGGCATGCTAAAAGGGTGTGGCCTGAGAATCAGTGGGGTCAAGGAAGCCTTCATAAAGGGTAACTTAAAGGATGAGAAGGGTCTCTCAAAGGGACAAGTTTGGAGAAAGGTGATCTAGGCAGAGGGAACTGCTAGTGCATTCACGCGGAGGTGTGAGCCATAGGGAACAGGGTACTGGGGGCAATGCATGTTGGAGTTAGTTTGAGAAGGGCCTTGAATGCCAGGTTAGAATTGATTCTGAGAGAGCATGAGCAGAAGAGGGTAAGACCGGAGGCCAGGAAGTGGGAACATGGGCCAAGGAGGGAACTTGGACACTGACTAGTCCCCAGGGGAAGGAGTGATGATGCTTGGTTTCAGATTTTTAATGACTGGTGTCAAGGCCATTGCTGAGGACAGGGTAGGAGGAGAGGCCAGTTTGGGTGGGACTGGTAGGGGAGGAGCCATGGGCTGTTCTGGTACCCAGTCTGGTGTGGGAGCAGAGCCCACTCAGGCCTCCAATACTTAGTGTGAGAGCTTTTGTGTAAAGGGGACTGGGAACTGTGGAGGGTGTGTGAACAGGATAGAACAAATCAGAAGGCCAAAGGGGTGGAGGTGAGAATAGAAGGCAGGCACAGAACCCATCTGACCCAGCCTGGCTCCTTCACATCCACAGAGAATTGGCCTATCAGATCGCAGAGCAGTTCCGGGTCCTGGGCAAGCCTCTGGGTCTGAAAGACTGCATCATCGTTGGCGGCATGGGTATGGTGGCCCCAAGGAGGCTCTGGATGTGGGACACCCCACCCCATAGCCTTGGACCATCTGCCTAGCCCCATCTCTTGCCCTCTCTCTGCAGATATGGTGGCCCAGGCTCTTGAGCTCTCCAGAAAACCACATGTGGTCATTGCCACGCCAGGACGCCTGGCTGACCACCTCCGCAGCTCCAACACCTTCAGTATCAAGAAGATCCGCTTCCTGGTAAGTTAGCCTGGGCACTGATTCATCCATTTGGGAAACTTGTGTCCCACAGGCCATCCAGTAGAGTGTTCGGAACATGACAAGGAAAGCTCAGAGACCCACAAGAGGTGACCTGTACTAGCAAGGTGGTTGGGAGCAGGACATCTCTGAGGAGGTGACATTGGAGCTGAGACAAATGAGGGAGCAAGGTTTTGGCCTCTAAGACATGGAGGGAGAGTGCTTCTAGGCCCACAGCCAAGGCTGGGAAGGAGGCACTTGGGGGAAGAAGGCCAGCTTTGGATAACACCCTTGCTCCAAACCTCTTATCCTCATCCCCCGCTGCTGGTGCTACAGGTGATGGATGAGGCCGACCGGCTGTTGGAGCAGGGCTGCACTGACTTCACTGTGGACCTGGAGGCCATCTTGGCGGCTGTGCCAGCCCACAGGCAGACACTGCTCTTCAGTGCCACCCTGACTGACACACTCAGGGAGCTGCAGGGCCTGGCCACCAACCAGCCCTTCTTCTGGGAGGCTCAGGCGCCGTGAGTCCACAGCCACATTTGTAGGGGAGGGCAGGCACCAGGTGGGGTGGGGGTCACATTCAGTGGATGTTATTGCCCAAGGGCAGGGTGGGGCCGGGCATTGGCGGAATTTAACAGAAGGGGAAACAGGCCCATCCTTCCCCAGAGTGCGCACAGTGGAACAGCTGGACCAGCACTACTTGCTGGTACCTGAGAAGGTCAAGGACGCCTACCTGGTCCACCTGATCCAAAACTTCCAGGATGAGCACGAGGACTGGTCCATTATCATCTTCACCAACACGTGCAAGTGAGCAAGGGCGGGCCTCTCTTCTACAGCCCAAGAGATAGCCTGAGGTCACAGGTGGGAGGCACACAGCATTCCAGGGCCTCTGCTCAGACCAGGGGTTTTGAAGGACTCACTCAAGGAAGCTCAAAGAGGTCAAGCAACTCACCGTTACCCCTCCTAAAGGTGGAACCAGGATTTGGGGCTCTTCAGACCAACTCTTAACCTAAAAGGCTTGTGTCCTTGGGCTATTGCCAGCCTTGGAATAGCCTATTCACTGTGGTCTAGAGGTGTCACTGAGGCCCAGCACAGAAGCACCCACACCTGGAGCTGTCCTCCCCATAGTCCCAGGGGACTTTAGCATCCTCTGAAGCATGTGGGAAGATTGTCAAGAAGATGTAGACTGTTCTAGCATGAACTAGTAGGTGGGTGGTCTACACCATGTTGAGTGGGCCTCCCAAATGGCACTGTCCCCACAAATATATTGCCTACTAGAAAAGTTTAGATGTAGGGCAGATTCTCATTGGCATAGGCTCGGGGAGGACCTCTCTGCTTGTCCTTTCCCAGCTATTCAGCATCACCTGCTTGGAGTCCCAGGCAGGGCCTGGGGCAGGAGTGCCTTCCTGGAACTCCAGCCCTAGAGGGACTGATAGCATGTCTTTCCCACCAGAACCTGCCAGATCCTGTGCATGATGCTACGAAAGTTCAACTTCCCCACTGTGGCTCTGCACTCTATGATGAAACAGGTGAGGAGACCTCTACCTGCCAGCCTTGCTGAGACTCCTCCTAGCCTCAGGGCCTTTGCCCAGACTCTTCCTTCTGTCTGAAACACTCTTCCTGCCACCCTTGTCTGTCCCCATCTGGTTTTCTCATGGTCATCTCCCTCACTGGCCTTCTGAGGACAGGACCATCCTGGCCTTCCCCCTATTCCCAGGCCTCACATAGTAAGTGCTCAAACACTTGCCAAGATGCTACCTGACCCTTGTTCCTCAAATTTTCTCCCTGACCTGATAGAAAGAACGCTTTGCTGCCCTGGCCAAGTTCAAGTCCAGCATCTACCGTATCCTGATTGCAACAGACGTGGCCTCCAGGTGAGTGGCCCCGGGTAATCCCTCTCATGTTCTGGCTCAGTGGTGCCCTATGGAGGGGCCAGAGGAGGAGGCTGGCCTTGGGCAAGGATTGGACAGCCCCACTGCTAAGTGACCTTGGATAAGCCCTAGCCTTGGTTTCCCCTTGTGGATAGTGGTGCTGATCACCCTCTGCCTCCAGGGGCCTGGACATTCCCACTGTGCAGGTGGTCATCAACCACAATACCCCTGGGCTCCCAAAGATTTACATCCACCGAGTTGGCCGGACAGCCCGAGCAGGTAAGTTTTAAAAACAAAAGTGGGTGTACTTTTGGCTTCTCCATGTTACGTACATGCTGTCTCCTAGGAATGTGGCACACACTGCCTTAGTCCTCCCTATTAGTCCCCTTCACCTGTCAAGGCTGCCAGTCAGGACCTGGTAATGAGTGGATGTGATGTTGCTTGTGGGATTTGGTTTCCAGGTTTGGCCCCTCATTGTGACCCTGGCCAGCAGCTAAGGAGGCATCCATCTCTTTTCTCCCCAGCCCTGCTGGGGGTGGGGTGTGTGTGTGTGTGGGGGGGGCACAGCATTTGTGAGATTTTTCTTATGCTTAGAGCCAAGAGACATGGTGTCTGAGGCCGGACTGGGCCTGGTCCTTCTCTCCTGCCAGGTCACATCAGCTCTCTGGGCCTCACTGTTTTGTCAAATGACGGGTAGTGAGCACATGATACTTATCTAGGGCTGCTCCAAGAGTCATGAGCCTCATCAGCTGTTAGGGCTGGTCCAACACTAGTCACTGTCACGGAAATGGGGAACAGAGAAACTATAATGCAGAGTTCTGAGCTGAGGCCTGTCAGGGCTTATTACTGACATAACTCAGCCTAGGCTCCTTGGCAGCATGCCAAAAAGGGAAATCAGCCAAGTTGGCAGAACTGCCTTTCCCTGGCATTCTACAGCTCCTTTGGGACAGACCCACCTACTATATAGATGTTTGGCTGGGGGTTGAACCCTGATACCCTGGGTTTCTTTCACCTGCCCCCACCTACCCACCAAGTTCTGCTCCCCTCAATTGAGAGAAGCCCTGACCTGCCTGTGTTGATCCCTAATCCTGGTTCTGGCATACAAGGTAACCGAGATGCATCCTCACAGGGCGGCAGGGACAGGCCATCACACTGGTGACACAGTATGACATCCACCTGGTACACGCCATCGAGGAGCAGATCAGTGAGTAAGGGGACAGGGCATGGATGTGACACCTGCCCACCTTCTCATATGAGGAGACTTAAACTATACTTCCTTTATGCAGCCCCCAAAGAAATTTCTTTTGCCCGGTTATCAAAACAGAAGCTCCCCATAATGGCCGTCAGCAGCTAGAAGCCACGTCTGTGGGCAGGGGCTTTGGTTTTTGAGACCAGGCTGTGTGGATGGTCCTTGTGGATGGGTCAGAGGCCCTAGGTACAGAGCCTGGGCCTGTTTAATGTGTAGCCAAGACCAAGGACCACTGGGACATCTCCAATCACTGACTGTCCTAAATTTCAGAAACACCTGACTTTAAAGGACAGTGTCCAAAGAAAAGAATTACTCCCAGTCCAACACATCATGTTGGTAACCATAGACAAGAAAGGAGCAGTCTATACCTTCTTTAAGTCTGAAATCCCAGATGTTACCTACCAGTACCAGATCTTAATCTGATAGGACCCTGGATGCCTTGCATGCTCCACTGCATGGGGCATTCATTATGTGGCTGAAATCCCTCTATCATGTTGGTCCTTCCTTGCCTCCACCCCTGGGTTCCCACAGAGAAGAAGCTGGAGGAGTTCTCCGTGGAGGAGGCGGAGGTGCTGCAGATTCTCACGCAGGTCAACGTAGTACGGAGGGAGTGCGAGATTGTGAGTGCCAGGGAGCTGGTCCTCAGGGCCCAGGGTTCTCCCTTCAAGATGGGGACCCCCATAACAACCTGTCCCTCCTCCCCAATCCCAGAAACTGGAGGCAGCCAACTTTGATGAAAAGAAGGAAATCAATAAGCGGAAGCAGCTGATCTTGGAGGGGAAGGTGAGGGCTTGGCTGGCAGGTGTGGGGGCAGGGTTCCCAAGGGTAAGGAGCTAATCAGTTCAGCCACTTCCCTGTCCTCTCTGAGCCAGGACCCTGACCTGGAGGCCAAGCGCAAGGCTGAGCTGGCCAAGATCAAGCGGAAGAACCGGCGCTTCAAGAAGCAGGTGGAGCATGTACTGCAGCTGCAGAAGGCCAGCAGGGCTGGCCGCAGGGGCCGTCTACCCAGGGCCCAGCCTGAGGCCCGCTCTACCTCAGTGCCCACCGAGGGCCCAGCCTGAGCCCCATGTTGCCCTTACCAGCCCAGCCTGGGACTCCTTCATTGAGTTGAGGGTTAGAAGGTCCTCCCCTAGGGACTGTCCTCCTTCCCAATGTGCCTAGCCCCTCTCAGCCAGAGCCCATGAACCCCCACATTGTGCAGTACATGGCTTCTCCACCTTACAGTCCTGGCTGGCCTTGTCTCAGAGTCTTGACCAAGACTCAGGCTGCAGAGGAAAGAACGTTGGCCATGTGGTTGGGCCCAGCTCCACACACAGTGAACCCCTAACCCAGGGTCACTGTAGGGAGGTGCTGTGGGGCCCCAAAGTGGAAATGTGTCACTTGCAGGAGGCATCCAATAAATGGGTCTTTTGACTTCCCCAGTCTGACTCTCAGGGGGCAAGGGAGGGTATGGACACCTTTTCCTCAAATCCCCCAGAACCTCATGTCACTCTACCCCACCCCTAATTGTCCATTTCCATTGGGCTAGGCCCCAAGCTTTGAACTGCAGTGTTAACTGTTTCCACTGGATGACCTTGGGTTAGTTAAGCCCCTCAGGGTCTGTTTCTTCACCTGGAAAATGAACATAGCAACTGTACCTCTTCAAATGTGGCTATGAGGTTAATGAGATTATTCCCTTGCCTGCTGAACAGGGCCATGGGCTAGGAGCTTCCTTGCCGGCCCACCTTGCCAAATTTGGGGGTTGTAGCTAGGGTGTAGAGGGTGCTTAACAAGGAGCCACCTAAGTCCAAACTGGTTCAGACAACACAGGCTGAGCCCCAGAGGATGGGGTAGCAGAGCCAGGAAGAGCTGTGTGGGCCTGGGCATGCCCCTCAGGCTCTGAGCCTTACCCTGCTCACTTGCAAGTGGCTTCCCAACCCTACATGGATGGAGGGCAGCTAAGGTGCACCTGGGGTAGGAAAGGGTCCAGTGACGGCAGTCAGGTGCCCAGGTTCCCACATACCACACACACATATATAGCCATGGTTAGAAATGTAATCTGGGTATCAGTATGTGCCCTGAACGTCTAGAAATCCTACACAATGAAAAGCCCCAAACAGCCCCTGAACTGTGAGTGGCCAAGCCATTCCCAGGCCGAGTTGGCCCCATCCCTGCCAGGGTGAACCAGCCTGCTGGCGCTGCCTATAGCCAGCCAGTGCTTCAGGCAGGACGCATTCATGTAAAACCCCCTTCTATAGGCCCCAGCTTCCAAGCAGACCAGCCGCAGGGCTCAAGGCTCAGGGGGTGCCCTCAGCCAGGCGGGCCAGGCCCTCCCGAAGCTCGCTTAGTTCATACAGCCTGACATCCAGCAGCTGTGCAGCCCGGCCCACTTCGGCCCGTGCCCGCTCCCGCTCCGCCCGTGCCTCCTCCAGGCTGCGCTCTGTCACCCGTAGCTGGTGTTCCAACTCCGTGTTGCGGGTCTCCAGGTCCTGCAGGGAGACAGCAGGCAGGTTTGAAGGCCCTCACAAGTGTCTAGGATAATCAGCTCTGTCTGGGGCATCCAGTACCTGAGTGCCATCCCCACAGACCCTACTCTGGGCCAAACCCCCTCCGTTTCCTGGCCTTCCATCCGTCTGTGCCCAAGACTCCCTGATCCCGATAATTTGAAAACCACAGACTGATATGTCTTGTAAAAACTTCCTGTAACCCATCAGGGATGAAATCCATACCCCTCTCTCCTCTCCTTTCTCATTCCAACTTATTCTTGCAGGCCTTCTTGTGGTTCCTTAGCATGCTGAAGTCCTCCCCCATCTCAGGGCTTTGACACATGCTGGGCGCACTGCCCAGGAGACAATAGGGAGCATTTCCCCAGCTTCTCTCCCAGGGACACTTTTGGAGGCACCTGCAGACTCCCAGGACATACCCCATGTATGTTTCTTGGACAAAGTCTTTAGCAAAAGCCAGGACAGCCAGACCTGGGTTCAAATGTAGGCTTCTGACCTTGGGCTACGGATATGTGAGGCCTCAATGGGGTCAGACATGGGAACTCAGCAGGGACTCAAAAATTGCTTGCTGAATGGATGGATATAAAACATTGTACCAATAACAATTGTTTATAAACCAACAGACTTCCCATGAATCTGGTTTTCCCAGGCCTTCACAACCTTAGGTAGATGTCCTCCTGACCCCATTTACAGGTAGAGAATCAGGCTGAGATAGACCTGCCAGGAAGGGAAGATCCCAGGTCTGTCCCACACCAGAGGCTGGCTGCCCATATGCTGTCACCCCACGCCCAGCAACCACACACACCTGCACCTTCTGCTGTGTCTCCTCACGATCCACTGCATCAGGGGTCTCACGAGACCCACCAACCTGGCTCTTCAGCGTTTGTATCTCCTAGTGGAGAACAGTACTTAGGGCCTGTGCTGAAGGTCCTGGGTCCCTTGTGGGAGCTCAGGGAAGGTGAGGCCTGGGGACACTCAAGCACACAGCTGCTCATGCTCAGTGCTCACCTGGTCCTTCGTTTGCACTAGGGCCTCCAGTTGTTCCAGCGCCTGGCCTGACCCCTCCTTGTCATTGACTGGGGGTGGCTCTGTGGCTGCTTGGGCCTCCAGCTCAGCCACCTGCGTGGACAAGAAGATCAGCCACTCCCTGGGGAACCTGCCTCCTGCTCAGTCCTGCCCATGACTAGGCATTCACCCTCTGACTGGAGCTACCACCCTACTCCTGGCAGGGAGGACTTTGGGGCTACACTCCCCTCTGAAGTACTCTATTTCAGACTCATTTTAGAGCATGAAACAGGCACAGGAAAGTGACATGCAGAGATCACACAGCCAATCTGTGAATCCGGGGCAGACAGTGCACGCTGCGGCAGGGGCTCCACAGTTGCCCAGGGGTCTCTGGAAGGAAGAGAACCCCTCACCCGCTGCCGAAGCCGCTCAGCCTCTGCACGCTGGGCCTCCAGTTGTTGCCTCCACTGGGCGGCGGCGGCATTGGCCTCTCGTAGGGCGCCCGCCAACTTGTTGTTGCTGTCCTGAAGCGCAAAGAACTCGGCCTCCCACTGCACCTCGCCCACGGAGCTGTGGGGACAGGGCAGGGCCAGGCCAGGTTAGGAGCGGGGCCACACTGGGTCGGGGGTGGGGCCAGGGCAGGGTTACAATGGGCGGGGGCAAGGAGGTGGGTCTTGCTGTAGGGGCGGGGTCTGAGTGGGGACATCGGGGAGACGGATCCTTGTGTGTGTGTGTGGGGGGAAGGGGGTCAGAGCAGGCGGATGGTATCAGCTAAGGGAGACGGTGGGAATATGGCAGGGGGTCAGCCCATGGGGACGTGGCCAGAACGGTGTGGGATTGGGAGGCTCTGGTAGGTTTAGAAATATCAGGAGGAAGGGTGGACAGGGCGGGGACAGGAAAGCGAGGTCAAAGCAGGGGTGCTTTCGCGGGGCGCGGTCGGCGCCGGGAGCCTCCTCCTGGTCCCCAGGTCTTGGGTCCAGTCAGATCCGCGCTCTCCCCGCCCTGACTTGCTCCGCCCCTGTGCCTCGCCCTGCTCCCTCACCCCTCTGACAGCATCTTCTTGAGCCGCTCGCGCTCGCAGGGGCCGGGGGCGTCCGCGCTCTGACTGCGGAACAGCTTCTCGTCGCCGGGGCCATTGGCGCTGACGAGGGGACTCGGGGGAACCTAAGGGCATGGGCAGAAGCAGGGTCACAATGGGGAGTGGAGTCTTCAGTCAAGGGCAGGTTAGAACATGGTTGGGGTCAGGGTCCATGTTAGCTGGGATCGTAACAGCAGGTGTCCTTCCCAGCACTGTGTTCGGAGCGTGCCCCTCTTCACCCATCCTCCATGGCTCCCCATGACCCCTGCCCACGCTGGTCCCGCACCTTGCCCGCCTGGGCTCTCACCCCCAGGAGCAAACCTGATGCAGGCTAGTCTATCTAAACTCAGAGATACTCGAAATCTGCCCTGGGGGGAGGAATCTGAAACCTCTGTGCTACTCCACTAGGAACGATGATTCTCCCTGGAGCCGAATTTCAACATTTGAGATTCTGACAGGAAGCCCTCTCCACCAGGCTGAATTCCTAACAAATCCATCTTGCTGCCTGGATCATGAACACTGAGGCAGGTGCCAGCTTGATTTTTCTTCTCTGTAACCCATGTCCAGCCCTGTGTGTGGCACACAGTGGGGAACCACCCAGGAACAGTTTTTCACTCTGTTCCCCTACTTAGCCATCTCAACTTCCAGGTTTTGACCCTGCCGTTTGAACTGGCTTTCTGGCCTTCCCTGACCCAATGTTAGCCCAGACACCCCTCCTCCATTGCCATCAATCTTTGAGCATTTGTTCCCGGGCACCAGCACAGCACAGCACGTGGACCCCCCAATATCGGTTTAGTGCCAGACAGGCATGGGACAGGAAGGGCTGACCTGGTGGGCAGTGAGCCCCAGGGCTGGACTGCTGAGCTCCCCCCCATCCTGTGATTTCTCCCTTGCCAGTCTCGCTGCTTCCTTCACTTCCTGGAACTTCTCAGCAAACTGGGGTGGGGGGGCAGAAACAGATAGTCAACAAACCTTTCCCCAGGGGCCCGACCATGTCACCCTCACTCAGTGCCAGCCCTGTCACTTAGGAAGGGACTTTAGGGACTTTAGGAACTATGTGCATACGCTCATCTCATGAACTAGAGAGGAGGAAGGAGGCTTGGAAAATGGTGCCCCAGTGAGCAGTCAGTTTGAGGTTGAGGGGTGGGATGTTCATGGAGGCTTACATTGAGCCACCCTGAGAAAGGGATCCCCATTTTCCTCTCAGTCAGGCTTATTTCAGCAAAGAGAGCTTCAGGTAAGTGCTAATATGTCTCTAACACCTGGGAAATGTGTAAGTGTCCTTGTATGACAGACAAAGCAGGTCTTATGCTCAGAGCCATAGCCAATGAGAAAGTGATTGCCCTGTTCTCATTTTTTTTATATTCATGTTTACATTTTGCTGCCTACACCAGTTTTCCAGTGAGGGTAGGATACACATTTTTTAATTTTAAAATAAATTTCCTTAAGTTTTAAAATAATTATAAAAAAAATTACAGACATACAGCCACCTGGTAATGCAAAGGGGACAGTGCAATTCACTGGGCAAATGATCTTTTCAAAAATGGCCCAAGAGCAACTGCGTATTTGTGTGGGAAAAAATACTCCTACCTTACACCACCCACAGAAATAAGTTCAAGACTTACATATGAAAGAAAAACAAAAGCTTCTAGGAGAAAAAAAAAAGAAAACTGTCATGCCCACAGCAGTACTCAGAGAACACTAACTATCCAGGAAAACAATGGATAAAACAAATACTGAAGTCGAAGGACAGCAGAGGATGGAAATGATGTACAGCTTAGGGTGTGTGGAAAGCACCATCCCATCCCAGGAACCCAGAGGGCCAGGGTGTATCTGAAATTGAAACAGGTGGCCTCCAGAGGTGGCATGTAAACCAGGGAAATAGGAAGGTGCTCCTGGCATGTCCATTTCTGCAGCTTGGAAGGTGGAGTCCCAGTATCTGCCCAGGCACCCCAGTGCACCCAGGAGAAGAGCCAGGCCCAGCCTGTCCCTTTTATCCTATACCCCTGAGACCCACCTGAGTCAGATGCTGCTCAGAAGCAAAGCCAAGGCCATAGACAGTGTTGGCACGACTGTCTGCCCACTGCCCAAACTTCTGGGAGGTTTTGGTAAAGGTCATGTTGGGGGTGACAGTGCTGTTGATGATAGCCTGGGGAGAGGGGAGCAGAGTTCAAGGTTAATGGGACCGCTGATAATGATCATGAGACCCCCTGGAGTACCACTTTATATTAGTGCATCAAGGTCCTTGGTCTGAGCCATTTCAGGAGGAAAAGACTGAGGCTCAGAGAAGGTCAGGGTTTCTGCCCTCCCTCCACCTGTGGGCACACAGCAAGACAACAACCAGCCCCGGCCTGCTGGGACCCCTGCCACCTGCTGCCCCACCCAGGCTCCGCCAGGACCTTGGCACCCCCAATGCTGATGATTCGGTAGACATTGCGGGTGGCATCATAGAAGTAGGAGACAGTGAGCGCATGCTTGCCAGCAGGAATCCAATTCCGTTTGGTGGCTGGATCAATCTGGAACACATGTGCTCGTGTGCTGAAGATGGGCTGCTCCCTGCATAGGGGGAGGGCACTCATTGAGGGCCCAGTAACCCCCACCCCCAGGAAGCTCAGGGCTAGGCCGGTGGAGGCAGGGGCTCACCTGGCTGTGGACATTGGTCAAGCTGAGCTCAGTGGACTCCAAGGGGCAGCCAGAGGGGTGGCAGGAGCTGCTGGTTCAGCCTCTGGGGGGATATGGGGGGCTTGTAAGTGTCCCCCAGGACAGGCTGAGAAAAGCCAACCAGGTCCAACCTCAGGACCCACCCACCATCAGGTGCACCATCCATAGAACTTCAATCAAAACAGTGAGGGAATCAGTAGGTCGCTCAGAGCATGACCCCAATTTTCTCCAGCCAGAGAAGCCTCCACAAACCCTGGGCAGGAGATGGCTCTCTGTGAGGAAACAGGTAACCCCTACATCTCAGCATAAACCTCTCACTGTCCTGGTTACTGGATTCCACAGTGAAGCCTCCTCAATCTCAGGGTGGGCCAAGGAGGCCAAGGCCAGCTCACTGCTCAGTACTTTGACCCATCACTCCCCAAACCAGAGCCTCCAGCAAAAAGTGGGGCGTCCCCAGGTATCTTCTGGGAAACCAGTTCCCATTAGCCCCACAGCGGGTCCCCTCCACTTTCACACTAGGGCACAGGCACAGACTTAGATCCAAAATCCAAATCTTCTGGGAAACTCCATCCTGGTGAAAAAGACAAAATGTAGCCAAACAGGACCACGCTGGTGCCCACTGCCAGATCCCTCATCACCACTCACTCCCAATTCCATGGGGTTTTGGACGGGACCCCGGATTGGGAGATGGTCTATCTAGTCCTTCTTCTGGTGTCTCTGGCCACCACTCCACAGAAACTGAGAACAGCTGCACAGGGGGACTTCCTGACCCACCACCTGTGCCCTCAAACCCGCATCCGAGGTATCTGCAAGGGACCCAGGGGGAGGGGGAGGCAAACTGGGGAAAGGGACCCACGGCTAAGTGGAATCCGTGGTCAGAGGGGGACGCCCCTCCTACACACGCTGTCCTGGGCAGCTGCTGTCGCGGTCACAGGGTCTGAAACCGGAGCCTCTGGCGGGGGAGGGGTGGCCACTCTGGCCAGGGTGGGGGCGGGTCCTGGGTCTGTGGGTCGGGCAGGGGCTCCGCAGCGCAGGGGTCTCAGGAACTCAGGCCTTTCTGGCTAGGACGCTCCTGCAGCGGCCTGGGGAAAGTTACTCACCAACTAGTCATGCGCCTCGGACGCTGCCGGCCGGCCGCAGGGCTCCCGACCCCGCCCGGTGTCCCGGATCCAAAATCGCCTGTGGGGGAGAAGCCCCACCTCATGCGTCCCAGTCCAGGGGCCTGATATTTAGTCAGGCTCGAGTCCCAACCCGAGTCAGGAGCGGGCGCCCAGTGCTCGCCTCAACTTCAGGAAGTGTGGCCCCCCACTCTGGACTTCCTGAATCCCCGCGGCTCCCTCGACTCCAGCCGGGTCCAGAACTTCGGGGGTCCTCCGTGCAGCTCTGGGGACACCCTGCTATCCTTCTATCTCCAGGTACGGAATTTCGGGGTCCCTTCGCACCGACCCCCGCCCCAGGTCTGGAACTTCGGAGACACCTTCGCTGCCTCCTGCGACGCCGGGTGCGGAACTTGGGGACCCCTCGCACTGTCCCCGACCCGACCCGAGCTCCGGAACTTCGGGGCCCCTGCGACCCCACAATACCTGGAACTTCGGGGCTCCTCCGGCTGTCCCCAGCCTCCGTGTCTGGAACTTCGGGGACCCCGGCGCCCTCCCCAGCTCTGGAACTTCGGGTCCCGCGCGCCCAGACGCAAACTCGGCCGACCGGGTTACCCCTGCCCGCAGGGCGCCCCGGGAGTGTCCGGGCGGAGTGGAGTGCGGCCCGCGGTGCCGACTCCCCGCACCGGGCGCCCGCTTTGCTCGCTGGCTCCGGGGCTCGCGCCCTCCTCGCCGCCCCCCGTGCCGCCCGCGCCTTTGTCTGCGCCGCCGCCACCGCCCGCGCCGCCTCCGGTCCCATCGCGGTCGGTCCCGACGCGGCCGCCGCCCGCCCCGCCTCCCGGCCCCGAGGCCCCTCGCAGCGCCCTCTACCGGCCCTCCGCGGGGCTGAAAGTGGGTGAACCCGTCAGAATGGGGAGAGGGCTGGGGGTGAAGGTAAGGGCTGGGACCCAGAGACAGAGACACGCGAGACAGACAGAAGGCGAACTACAACAATGTAACAAGACAGTGCCAACAATGATTGGGTGGCGATGATCATTGGTGTGTTGTAGGATCCCTGAGTCCAGGGACAAGGGAGTGTTGGTGCTTAGTTCCCACGGATCGGTGAGCCTCCTTGAGGTCCGCAGGCCTGGCTTGCCACTTACGGGCAGAGGGAGCCCACCGCTTCAGAAGACTGCCAGAAGCCAGTCCTGTGGGGCTGAGCGGTGATCACCTCCCCAGGCCTGAGCCAGCCTCCAAGTCACCCAGTGCCATTTGTGTGTGGACAGAGGCAACCAGGTTCCTCAGACCCAAGGTCCACAGTTCGCTGAAGCTCTGAGCCTCACAGTTGAGCTTTCTGACAACCTGAGAGGTTTTGCTTTTGGTCTCCTCTGTCACACCTCCTATCCCTGTTCTTTTATTTCTGTCCCCCTGACAAGATTCACACATCTGAACTGGAAGCTGCTTTCAAATTACCTTTAGGTGAATTCTGGAGACTTATTCCCAGGCCAAGATCTGAGCTTCCTCCCTCCAGGCCTTTGCCCAAACTGTTCCCTCCGCCTGAAATGCCCTTCCGGCAGGCAAACAAGTATATTCTGCCTGGTCCTTCAAGGTTCAGCTCCATGGCCCCTCTCCTGGAAGCTTCTCTGACCATCCTGGGCTTGGAAAGGATCTCACCCTGCCCTGCCCCATTCCCCTATCCCTTTCTTTGGGTTCCCTGATCTGTGCTGCCTGTTTATTAGTTCAATGCGACCAGGTTTGGGAGCTCCTGGGGGTCCAGCCCATCCTGGACCCCCAGCCTCATTGGGGAAACAGGTGCAGACTCAGTTTCCCAGGCGGCTTCTACCTTCACAAGGCATCTGCACAGGCAAAAGACTTGGCTTCACTCTCAGGCCTGAAGCCACAAAATGCTTGAACACTGTGGGGAACAAAGAATACCGTCTGTTCTATGCAAAGAGTGACTTTTTCTTATTACCAAAGAAATTATAATAAAATAAAATAAAAAAGTAACTGAAAAGGTGCTGGCAGGACCGAGGCTTCTAGAAGCTAGCTGCTCAGTGTATGCTGCGTGCCAACTGGCTACTGAACTGGGGCCACATGGCCATTTGGGGGGAGGCGGGTAAGGGGCTCAGGACAACTTTCCTCCTTATGTGGGCAGAAGGCAACAGTATGAGTGAGACTGGGGAGCTAAATCCTTTCCTGGACTCCCATGAGGCTCCAGGAAAGGCTGGGATGGTGCTGGCCTTGAACCACCCTGATCTGAAGTTGTCTCAGTCAAGTCCAAACTGAGGGAATGGCTGTTAGTGCAGATCTGTTTTCTCACCTGGAGAATGGATCGATGCACACAGGGTGAGGGTTGGGAAGGAAGTAGGGAGGATCCAGGTGATGCCAATGGCTCCTCACAATCTCCTAGGTACAGATGGATAGAGGTTTCCCTAAGCTGCCACCCCTACCCCAATCTGAGCCCTCTTCTCCTTGAGGCTATCCTTGCAGGGTGGACAGAGATACCACCACAGGGTGGCTGACTAGAAATAATAGCTTTCCCTTGGGGATGAGGGGGGATATAAGGGAATGAGTAACCTGTCATAGGAGGTACCAAACAGGGACTAGAATGACTTGTTTGGCTCTAGGGAAGTACTTTGCAGAGTGGTGCTTATGGCCTCAGCCTAGTTAAATTTGACTCAACCTTTGGACTAAAGCTAAATCTTCTCTCCTCCCTGGAGGGTTTCTGTCCCATCAGATTAGGGGAAGTCTGTCACTCTTCCTCAAAGCGGCATGTCCGATTATGTGACATGGGTCACAGTGGCCACCTGGATCTGTTATGGCATGATTTGGTTGCTATCCACAGCTCTGTCCCAGCACCTAGAGCAAGCCTGGCCTGCAGCAGGAACTCTGTAAATGCTTCCAAAAGGAAGTGATCACTAGATCCCAGCCTTGGTCCTTGGTGGTCTCCAGGGTCACATGAGCCAGAAAGTGATTCCCATCCTTGCCTCTTTTTTTTTTTTTTTTAAGATTTTTTATTGTTTTTGACAGAGAGAAAGAGATACAGAGACAGAGAGTGGAGGGAGGGCCCAGAGCAGTCTCCATAGTTGCACATCATTGGTTTTTCCACATAGTTTCATTCCACAGGTGGGCGCGGGGCGGCACAGGGCAGGAACTGGGCCAGGGTCTCACCACCGTGAGAACTGAACTGGGGGCACTCCCCAGCTCAGCATATGGGTCCACATGGGCCAGGGCCGGGATTCGGTCCTCAGTCCTCAGGGCTGCAAAGTGAGCGCTTAACCCACTGAGCCATCCTGGTTTCCCCTAAACACATTTATTCTTGACCCTTTGGGCATGTGGTTCTGATCCTAAGCAAAGCTCTTAAGAGTTTTTCTTTTAGAAATTGAAAGGTCTCAACTAGGTGTGAGCTCTTGGGGACAAAATGGATTCAGTCTGGTGTGATGTCCTCTGAATATTTAGTTCTGGGCCCCTTTGTTCCCCTCCAGTCATTCTCCTCCCCATTTCCCTAGCCAGGCCCGTTGTGTCAGCTACCACAACTTACCCTCTGGGAAAACTACTATTGATCCCTCAGAGCCCCACCTGCAATGTTCTCTTCTCTGAGAGGCCCTCCCTTCTCTTCCTCTATAGACTCCCCAACAGCCTCCCTCCTTCTGGCCCAACTCTGACCCCAAGGAACTGCTGGTGTCTGTGTCTAACTCTGGCTCCCAAACCCTGACAGCACCTCAAGGGCTGGGCTGAGGCTTCCCTTTGGCTTCACATCTCCCAGCATTGAGTGGATGCATGGAGGTTATGGCAGAGGAGACTTTGATGACTCAATATTGGTCAAAGTGACCTGCCTTAAATTTCGATCCAACTCAACTTCTGCCCAAGGTCAAGGTTAATTCATTAAATGAACAACCCCCTGGAAGTAATGGAGCCAGGCCCCCTCAGGCCTGGGAACAAAGCCCGGGGTTATAAACTCAGAACTCCAGGACCAGGGTGGGTTGGGGGTAGGGAGTAATGGAACCTGCACCCCCTCCCAACTCCAAACCTGAATCTGTGGTCTGGATCCTGCAGACCTAATTACCCTCATTGCCACGTGCTATTAATTACCTCCATGGTGCCAGGTGGCTGGGAGGGGCTGTTCCACTTTTGGGAGGTAGGTCGGGCTTGATTATTTTTGGCTGTACTGTCCTTGAAGGCTCCGCCACCCGCCAGTGAAGGGCAGAAAGTGGGGCGAAGAAATTGCGGCCACATCAAGAGGGATGCTGGGGCTGGGAGCTGGGGGTGTCGGGTTGGTCCTGGAGCTCCCTGAGCAGAGGCTTTTGGCCTGAGGGCTAGGGTCTTCAGCACAAAGCTAACAAGCCCTGGAGGGGCTGAGAATCAACTCTCAGGTGGACTGGTCTAGAAGCCTATTTTAAATGTGACACCATTAATGGGAGAGGGCTTAGGGTGGGGAGCTGGTCAGGTGGACCTGGTTGGGAATACCAACCACCACCTACTCGATGTGTATTTCTGGGCACATTACCTCCTCTGTTTGCACCTTTCCTGAGGAATCAAGTGAGGATAATTCACTAAGAGTGCTCTGGGCAGGGGGCACAGCATGTGCAAAGGCCCTGAGGTGGAGATGGGCTAGGTGCATTGGAGGAACAGTGGGGAGGCCTGGTGGCCAGAATGGAAGGAGAGTAGGGGGTTCTGAGGGCTGAGGGGATCACAGGGGCCAGGTGCAGCCTCCTGGGCTATGATAAGGTGTGTGAGTTTTGTTCCAAGGTACTGGGGAGCCATGGGAGAGTTTGGAGCCAGACAGGGAGGAGCGTATAAGATTTACACTGCTGTCTCCAGGCTGGCTTTCAGCTCTTAGGAGAGAACCAGGTGTTTGTACATGTGCAAAATGGGGGCAGACCTTCCCTTTCGCTGAGCCTCAGTTCCTCCCTCTTGGGTAGCATCTTGAGGCTTGGACAGCCCCAGTGCACACTGGACCCTCTGCCAGGAAAGCTCTCCTCCCCTCAAACTCCCGAATTCTGGCCAAGCAGCCTGCGTGGCCTCTCCTTTGCCTGCCCTCCCCTCCTACTCTCCTTCTGTGGCCTTGAAGGAACAGCTGTGGGAACAGAGAGTGGGAGGCCTCAGGGAAGGCAGAGGGGAGGGGCTCTGGGGGCCGTGTTCCTGCTCGGTGACAGCCTACGAGGGGCCTCCGGGTGCCGAATGTTCTTGCAGGAATTGGGTGACTCAGATGCAGCAGCCTCTTCCCTCGATCTGCTCAGGGAAGCCATTCCTGGTCTCCAGGCACAGGGTGAAGTCAGGATTCAGCTCTCTGGGCTGCCCCCAAACCAGCCCTTGCCATGCCTCCCAGCATCCCTCCACCTGCCTCACTTTCCGGCTCCAGTACCTTCCATAGCTCTCCTGGAGGCCTTGGAGGGAGAATCCAGCTCCCCATTGCCATTGGCCACACTGCTGGACCCCACATCGGAGCCTCTGCACTAACTTCCTACACTTCCTCTTCCAGGAAGCCTCCCCTGATTCCCTCTACTCCACCAACTGTGACCCCAGAGGAGGCTCTGCCCTCATCTCAGACAGGGGCTCCTCAGAGTCTGGGCTCAGGCCAAGACCTCTGAGGGCCCCATCATCATCTGGTGTGGGAGGGCACAAAGGGGACACTAGGGAGAGGACCCTGCTGCAGCAGCCCAAGGCAGGACCCTGTGGGCCCAGGCTCTAACTTCATTTTTATAGAAGAGAAAGCTGAGGCTTGGGGGCTTAAGCCAATTCCCCAAATCAAAAACTGCCCAGGTGGAAAGCTTGGTCTTGAACTGGGTCTGAGAGCCAGGCCCTACTCCTTGCAACCTTTTTTTTTTTAAGATTTATGTTATTGTTTGAGAGAAGGTGAGAGAGAGAGAGAAGGGGGAGGGCCCAGAGCAGTCTCCATAGTTGCACATCCTTAGTTGTGACATGGTTTCATTCCACACAGGTGGATGTGGGGCCATGTAGGGCAGGAACTGAACCAGGTGCCTCCCTCATGGGAGGTGAGAACCTTCGCTGCTGAGCCACCTTGGCGGTTACCAGTTGGGCTGCAGTTCAGCATATGGAGTTTGCATGGGCCAGCACCGGGACTCAAACCCTGCACCTTGAGATTACAAGGCAAGTGCTCAATGGCTGAGCTATCCCAGCATTCCATGAAATCTTCGGGGCCTTATTTACACGGTAGGAGAAGGGGGTATCACCTGGCTCCAGGGGTCAGGAAGCCTGTCTCCATGAATAGGCACACTGGGGGCCTCCATGGGCCTCTGTTTCCTCCTCTGTAAGATGGGGATTCCTCATCTGTTAACTCATGTTTACTGAGCACCTACTGTGTCTCAACACTCTGGGAGGCACTGTCCTGAGGGAGTGCACAGCTATCTGGTGGACAAGGTGGATGATAAACAGAGGACCAAGTAGAACAACTTCTGACAGTTTTTTGCGAAGGAGAGCAAAACCAGACAAAGCAACAGGCAAAGACAGGTACTTGGTGAAGACTTCTCAGAGTTGGGTAGTGATTCAGGGAACAGCATGTGCAAAGGCCCTGAAGTGGGAATGTGCTCAGCCCCTTGGAGCAGCATCGAGGACTCAGGTGTGGCCAGAACAGGGTGACTTGGGGGAGAGATTGAGGAACTTGGTGTGCAAGGAGCCTTGCAGGTCCCCGCAAAGAGTATAGACTTTATACTCAGAGCCCTGGGAGCCATGAAAGGCTTTTGAGCAGAAGAAGATGTAATTTCTTTACACATGTTTTAGATAAATGTCACCAGAGTGCCACATGGCAAATGGACTGAGGAGGGTGATTCTGATTTTTTCCCTCAGTTATCACAATGCAGAGGGTATCCTGGGCTGTGCTTGATAAACAAACGACACTGTTATCAGCACTATTACTATATATTTGGGGTTGATCATTGGCTCTGTGCTTATACCACTCCCAGGGCCTCGGGGAGGAAGCCTGTCTCAATAGCCCCCTTTCTGCTTTGTCTGGCCTTCCTTCCTCTGCCTGTCTGTCTTTTTCTCCTCTGGCCCTCTTATCACTGAAATTCCAGGCCCCCAACAGGAAGGAAACACCTGCTTCCCTGAGCATGGATCCTGCTTCCCCAAAGAAGGTCACAGAGGAGCCGGATGTCCCCCAGGCTGGGGGAGGAGGCCCAGTGAGGGAAAGAGAAAGTGTTACTCATTAGGCACCGACTGCATATGAGTACACAAGTAGACAGTATGGGCAGGGAACAGTCAGAGGTCTACATTCGAATCCTGTTCTGCTTATTCTAGCTAGGAGGCCTGTGAGCCGTAGCCACATGCTGTCTAGGCAGAGAATCATGGCCAGGCACATGTGCTTGTTGACAAATCCTACAGGGGCAGCTTAACTGCCTGACTTGTAGGACCCAGCACAAAAGGAAAATTCAGGGCCCCTTGCTGAAAAATTATTCAGAACTTTAAGACCAGGACATCAGAGCATAAACTCAGAGGCTGACACTGGGAGGAGCTCTGTCCACCTTCTACAGCTGGGGAAACTGAGTCGGGTTGGCATGCCAAGAGTAGAGGGACGCATGGGGACCCTCCCACCTCTTACAAAGTGGCAAGTGTGTTGAGTGGCCGGTGGGCTGGCGAGTAGACCCCAGGAACTGGGACGTCTCCACCTCATTCTCGGTGAGAGACCAGGAGGAGCTGTGGCATACATTTTCTAGCAGGATCAGCTTTATGTATTTTTTCTTCTGATTGCCAAAGAAATGCATGCTCAGTGTAAAAACAGTTTCAGGAAACACAGACAAGCATGATGTAAATAATGTAAACAGATCCCTTATTTTAGCATTTAGTTCTCTGAGTGCATTTTTATTACAAAATTACAATGTGTCTGGTGTTCACTGGTAAGTTGAAACACACTGGCACAGGAAACAAACTAAATTCAGACACCGTCCCTGCCTTTGGTGGGTGTGGGCTGGCACACACCATGTGCTCCGTAAGTATCTGTTGAGTGAATGAAATTTAAAAAATAAAATGAGAAATGCCAGGATAGTTTAGCGGTTGAGCATTTGAAATCACAAGGTCCGGGGTTCAATTCCCGGCCCCGGCCTGTGCAACCCCATGTGTTGAGACACAGCACAACTGGTAACTGATGAGATGGTTCAGTGGTGAAGGTTCTCTCCTCCCATACAGGAGGCCCCTGGTTCGTTCCCACCCCCGTGGCCCCACACCCACCTGTGTGGAATGAAACTATATCACAGCTAATGTTGTACAACTATGGAGACTGCTCTGGGCCCTCCCCCCTTCTTTTTTCTCTCTCTCACACCTTCTCTCAAACAATAAAATAAATCTTTAAAGATAAAAATAAAGGGAAAGCTGGGATGGCTCAGCGGGTTAAGCGCTCGCTTTGCAGCGCCAGGGACCGAGGATCGAATTCCGGCCCCGGCCCGTGCGGACCCACATGCTGAACGGGGATGTGCCCCCAGTTCAGTTCTTGCCGGGGCCTATGCTGGAGGCTCCCGGCCCAGTTCCTGCCCTGTGCAGCCCTGTGCCCACCTGTGGAGTGGAACTATATGGAAAACTAATGCTGTCAACTATGGAGACTGTTCTGGGCTCTCTCCCTTCTCTCTGTCTCTGTCTGTCTGTTTCTCTCTAACAAAAATCAATAAAATAAATCTTTAAAAAAAAATAAAAATAAAAATAAAATGAATGCCCAGAGATCACTGTTACTAACATGATGGTCTATTTCATTATAGATTTTTTTTTTCTTTTTTCTCTTCTTAGCCATAATGCAGTCTTACAATACTCATGACTTGTCAGTTAAGGTGCTCTTGTATTGAAAGATTTCATCATCAGGGGCTCTTCCATGATCTATTTAACTAATTCCCTATTTGGGCATCTAGTTTGCTTCCTTGAGGGTCACTTTTTGGGGACGGCCTTAAAAGAGGAATCACACATTTTCAAGACTTTTGATGGACACTTAGAGCCACACGACCTTCCACACCACAGGTACCCACCTCACTCCACTCCCATCGGTGGTGGGCGAGTGTGTTCACTTCTCTGAACATTTGACGTTTGCAAATAAATATTAGAGACATTTGCTCTGCAAGATGTGCATTAAAATCAGAGGTCCCCAAAGGGAGGATGAGGGGCGATTTCTTAAAGTATGGGGTTTCCTTTTGGGGGGATAAAATGTTCTGAAACTAGACAGAGGTGGTGGTTGTATAACATTGTAAATGTACTAAATGCCGCTAAATTAAACACTTTGTTATAAAAAATATTAGAGGCCCCAACCTGGGAGGTTCTCTGGCTTTCAAGATTCACCTCCTCTAGGAATTCTCTCCTCAACCCACCATACCCCTTCCAGCACTTTCCATCTGCCCTCTTATTGGCCTTTAGCGCTCTTACCACTCCCTGGCATGATATAGTTTCATACATTCATTCATTTGGCAGAGGAGTTCACAATTATTATTATGCCTCTGTTCTAGAAAAGGATACTGAGGCTCAGAATTAGGGTTGCCCTAGGGCACCAAGCCAGGTGAGTGCAGGGCTATGTTGTACTCCACCCTCTAATTTTGGACCCTTCCAGAGATGCCTAGTGGCAGCTGGGGTTTTCTCCAAATTGGGGAAGGTGTAAACAGTCCACCCATTATTACTGTTACACTGTTACTATTATACTATTACTGTTATAATTATTGTTATACTGTTACACTCTTACTGTGTAAACCGTAGCTGGACCTCAGAAGGAGTATTTTTTTAAGATTTATTTTATTGATTTTTGACAGAGAGAAACAGAGACAGAAAGAGACAGAGAGAAGGGGGAGGACCCAGAGCAATCTCCATAGTTGACATTAGTTTTCCATATAGTTTCACTCCACAGGTGG
>PVKE010017884.1:0-30209 GCA_004027555.1 Craseonycteris thonglongyai
GTGTGTGTGTGTGTGTGTGGTTGTGACAGTGTGAGAGTTAGTCAGTAAGTTTGTGTATGAAGGTATGTATAAGTGTGAGTGTGTGAGAGAATTATATAATTGTGAATGATTGTGTGTGAAAGCAAGGGTGTGAATATGAGGGTGTGAATGTGTGTTAGTGTAAGAGTCTGTGAGTTGTGAATGTGGGGTGTGACAGTGTATGAGGGTGTGTGATTGAGTGAGTGTGAGTGTATGAGAGTGAATGTGTGAGGGTACATGTATTATTATGAGAGTATGTGAGTATGTGAGTAAGTGTGGGATGTAACAGTGTAAGAGGGTGTCTGAATGAGTAAGTTCAAGTGAGTGTGAGGGTATGTGAGGGAGAATGTGAGTAAGTGTAAGTGTGAAAGTGTGAGTGAGGAATGAGCATAGGGTTTGTTGTGAGCATGTGTATATAGGTGTCTACATTCATCACTGTGGATGTTCATTGAGTCTGTTGGTATGTTCTGAGTGTGTATGGAGAAATCAGTGTGAGGTAGGGTGTCTTGTGTGGCTGTATTTTTGTTTGTGTGAGTGTGTAGCAGGGTGTGGTATTATGGTGCCTAATGTGTGTGTGTGTCTAAGCATATTTCTCTCCGTGGTTGTGCAAATGTGGATGTGAATGTATTCACATGGTTGTATGAATGTTCATAGGTGTACCATGAGAGGGGGGACTGGGTCCATATATCTGTCTGGATCTCCATCTGTCCGCATCTGGGACACCTACCCTAAGGTCCAAGCTGCCCCCTGAGGTGTATCATGGGGTCCCTTACTGCAAGTTCTTTCCACACCCCAGCCCTGACTTCAAGGGGCTCCTCAGCCCCCACACATTGGAGAGGGGCCTCCATTTAGAGTTAGGAGTCTCAGGGCTCTGCTAATCCTATTAGGAACCCCACACAGGCCCTGATCGCTCAACATGTGTACACACACATGAACACAGACTCATGCATATGTACATGTGTGCAGGCACAAATGTATTCACTCAAGCATGTACATACACCTGTGTGACATGCAGACATACATGCACACATGCATTCACACACAGGCCTATACCTCTCCCAGGGATGCCCTCCCAGCCATCGTCCACCATAGTACCCACATCTATGCCAGCTCTAGTGGGGATGCAGGCCACACCTGCCCAGCTTTGTCATGGCCCAAGGGGGTCGTGGGTCACACATGCAGGGAACCAGGAGGGCCTGGAGGGTGGATGCAACTTTGTTCTGAAGGGTGATGATAATACACACCCACAGATCATGCTCACTTCACTTGCCTTCTATACTGTCACATATGTGTTCACACTTCACACATGGGGACATTGTGGGCCTCTCAGAGATGGTTGGTCCAGCAGACACCTCTGTGGTCAGAGCCAAGGACAGAGTTGAGAGGCTGCAGTGACAGGACTGAATGGCCACACAGAATGTGGGCAAGTGTCAGCTCTAGTCACC
Organism: Craseonycteris thonglongyai; assembly: GCA_004027555.1. NCBI lineage: Eukaryota > Metazoa > Chordata > Mammalia > Chiroptera > Craseonycteridae > Craseonycteris > Craseonycteris thonglongyai. The sequence continues at coordinate 1,464 of PVKE010017884.1, forward strand.
TGGGCACCAGTGCTAAGGACACAGTGTGCACACAAATGTGTGTTTGTGTGTCTTGTGTGTGCAGCATGGATATGTGAGTATAGAGCAGGTCCCTGTCCATCACTGAGCCCCACTTTCCATATGTCCCCTCATCCAAGGGCACTAAGGTTCTGGAAGGTTCCACTTGGCAGTGCCCTGGACCACACTTAGGATGGGTGTCTTGGGTCTGCCTGGGGCCTCCCAGAGAGACATGACCCAGGCATAGGCTCCATATACTGCCCAGGAAGGGAGCCACCCACCATGGAGAATCCCAGGACCCTCACTGCCCCCACAGGGGAGGCTAGACATGCATCTCACCTCCCCCCAAGCCCAGTCTGAAAAACCATGCTAAAGCCAGATCAGCTCCCACCCCCACCCTACACACAGACACAAACACACACTTGCAAATATGTCTAAAAACACCAAGGACGGGAACCACAGGGCAGGTGGGGCCAGGGTGGAAAGTCCCGCTTACCCCTGAGACCGAAACAACTGAGCCAAAACCCGTGGACATTTGCATTGAGGTTGGGGGGCTGGGGACAGCTGTTGTGAGGATTCCTGACCATTCTTCTCCCTGACCTGGTCACCCCCACCCCAACTGACCAGGCCTGTGCTGTAGCTAGGCCCAGAGTAACCAGCCCCCTCCCCCCCGGGTATTCCTCAGAGGAGTGCCCAGTGGAGGAAGCCTCCTGGGTGGGGAAGGAATAAGCACAGCACCCATGAACAGGGTCCCCCAGTACCCTGGGAAGTGAACCTTGCAGGCCATCAGGGATGAAGACCCTAGCCCACAGCCAGTTTCTTCCACCTCTCACTCTGACGTGCACTACCCCTCACAGCCCATCCTGCCACCAAACCTGTCCTTGCTGTGCCCAAAACAGGAGCTGGCCACTACACCACCAACCTTCAGGCTGTAGCCCCTCAGGAGGGCTCCCAGCCCTACCCTACCCCAAGATGCTCTGGGCCTGCACCAAACGGCCACCCTGGGGCAGACCTGTCCTTGTCCTGAGTGGGCTATGGAGGTCTCTGTGAAACTACACTGTGCACACAGGCACTCCATCACCCTGCACACTGAGACCCTGGAGAATCATCAAGAGTGTGGTAGTCATGGTGAGGGGCATCCCTGGGGATACCCATGTCTGGGGTCACAGTGCAGGGTTGTCCTGACCAGGGAGGGTATCCCAACCCTCAGCCTCCCAGAAGCAGGGCTCTGTGCCTATGCCCACCTCTCTAGCCAGGCTCAAGCCCTCCAAAGAAGACTCTTAAATTTGAGGGAAGGGTCCTGGGAAGACCCTACGGAGGAGCCCCAGGGTGTGACCTGGGTGACAGGGGTCAGTGGGATGGCCCTTTCTTACACACAGTCTCCCACCCATGGTCATACAGACTCACAGTGACATGGAAACACAAATGGACACACACACAGACACAGAGACATAATCACACAGAGATACAAAGAGACACAGAGACACATACAGAGATATACACAGAGACACAATTACACAAAGATACACAGACACAGAGAGACAAAAAGATAAACAGGGAGACACAGAGACATACAAAGAGACATAATCACATAGATACACAAACACATACGATCAAACACAATCACACAGACACACAGAGATACAGACACAATCACAGAGACACAGACACACACAGAGATAGACACAAAGAGACACAGTCAGAGACACAGAGAGACACAATCACAGAGACACAGAGTCACACATACAGACACAATTACACAGAAACACACACAGACACACACAGACACAGAGGCACAGAGACATACACAGATACATACAGAGATACACACAGAAATACACAGACACACACAGAGATATACACAGACACAATTACACAGAGATACACAGACACAGAGAGACACAGACAAACAAGGAGACACACAGAGACACAATCACAGAGACATACAGAGAGACACAATCACATAGATACAGAGACACACATAATCACAGACACAGAGATAAAGATACAAAGAGAGACACTATCACAGAGACACATTCAGACACAATTACACAGAAACACACACAGAGACACAGAAAGACACACACAGACACAGATACACAGACATATAATCACACAGACACAATAGAGACACACAAAAATGTAAACACACTCAGGCACTCAGACACACTACTGGACACAAACACAGACACTCAAGTGTTGACATACAGACGTGCCCACAGGCTCAAACATAGGTACAGGTACATGTGGCCACTCAGGTAAAAATGAGTTCACAACTGGCAAACAGACAGATGTACAGGCACAGGTAGACACTCACATGCTTTCAGAGGCTCACATTCAGCACAGTCATGTGGACACTGTGCGTTCACACACATGCACACACACGCTCAGGCACACACCGCCTCCAGAGACTCACATGGAGCTAAAAGCACACATTCCACCATGCTCACAAGTCCCACAGGCTCACACCACCCACACAGCCTCACATAGGTTCACAGGGCACACACAAGCTCACTTGGGCTCATATGGCTCACAGGGGATCACAGACTCACTTGGGCTCATACTGCTTACATAGGTTCACAGGGATCACATAGGCTCATTAGGCTTATACCAACTCACAAGGCTCACGTGGGATCACATAGGCTTACTCGGGTTCACACGGCTCTGGCTCGCACAGGATCACAAGGATCACACAGTCTCACATGGGCTCACAGAGACTCACAAGGCTCACATGGGCTCAGATGGGAACATACAGGCTCACTTGGGCTCACAGCTCACATAGCACACATGAGTTCACGTGGCTCATGCAACTCACATGGGCTCACACAGCTCACATGGGCTCACAGGGCTCGTACAGGTTCACATGGGATTATACAGGCTCACTCAGGCTCACATGGGTTCACACAACTCACATAGGCTCACACAGTCTCATCAAGACATAGTCACTCCCAGAAATACACAAGTAGGACGGGGCTAGGTGCACCCAGTGGGATTTCTGAGAAACAATGGAGGACTCTGCTCAGTCTAGAGACCCAGCCCCCTGCCCCAGGCCTGTCCTCAGGCAACTCCTTGAGGCCAGGGCTTTATTCTGGGGACCCCAGCTTGGCACAAAAATGTACATCCAGGAAGGAACACACATTGGGCTAAGCCTGCAGCTTGGGTCCCAGACACACAATCCCACACCCAGAGACCCCCAGACACCTGGGCACTCTCCCACCAACATGGAGACAGGCAGGGCACCTGCAGAGGCAGGCCAGGAGAGCAGCAAGTGGCTCAGGCCATGAGCACACACCCACTCTCACACGCAGTCACACACAACCCAGGCAGTGCCATGAAGCCAGGCCCCAGGGTCTACGGTCAGCTGCCTGGGTCTATCCCCTCTCAAGGGACCTCACTCAGATCCTCTCTCTGCGGGCCCCTCAGCTCCCATCTGCCACTCTGGGTGTTTTTCTAGAACCCAGGCTGAGCACGACCTCCAGTGCTCTGGGGCTAAAGACTGGCCAGGCACTGCCTCCCCTGTAGCCACCTGCAGCTATCAGCCCCCTGGCTCCCACACCAGCTGTGGACATGTCTCCCAGGCAGGTCCACATGTGAACTTTGAGAGCCCAGGCGAGGGCAGCAGGTACAGACATGGTCACTGCCACCCTCACTGTCCCTCCTGGGGCCAGCCTGGACAGTTGCCAGGAAACACGGTTAGAGCTGACATCCCTGTCCGAGCCTCACACCAGGTCTTGCTGTCATGCAAGGGCAGTCCTTACCCACCGGGGGCCATGCATAGTAAAGTCTGAGCTGACCCCATGGGGCCCTGCGCCTCCACACTCCAGGAGATTCAGGTGCCTTTGGGAGGAAGGGTCATGGGGAGCCAACGGTGTTGCTGCTGGAACTCAGCCTGGGGGTGGGTGGTGCATGGGGCTTGCAGTGGCCCTTGGGGTTGTGTGTCCTGGTTTGGGGGGCACTTTTCTGTCAGAATGTGACGTTGTACAATAAAAAGAGGTTTTTTTATTTAAGAGAAAACCCTGGGCAGAGCAGGGGCATCCAGGCCAGCGATTTGCACCCCAGAGAGTTTGGTCCAAAGATGAAGGGTGAAAGGCTCCAGGGATGGGTAGGGGCCCATGGAAGGCGAGGGGCGCTGTGGGGCTGGCAAGCAAGAGGGTGAGGGTGGCAGAGCCCCGTCTACTGCCTGGGCCCTGAGGCCACAAACTCAGGTTCCTGAGGGCTTGTGGGGCAGCAGGAACTATGTGGCGCTGACAGGTACAGCCCCTCCACCTCGGCTGGGGCCCCAACTCTCCAGCTCTCCCCGGTGTCCTCTCCCTTCCCCCACCCTTCCATACCTGAGGGGGGTCATGGCTGGGAATGAGGTTCTGCTCATCGTGGGGAATGCTGGGACCCCACCCAGCCCTCAAGTCCTGCTCACCCAAGAGAGTCCGGGGCTGGGGTCTGGCCAGGAGGGGCCAGGGAGGACTGGCTAGAGGAGGCTCCACCATCCTGCAGTTAAGCTGAGTCCCAAAGATGGCCTCACGCCAGGATCTCCATGCATGGTTAGAACAATTATATTGCTTTGTGTTTTTCTGTGTTAAAAAAAAAACATTAATTTCTAATACTGTTCTCATAACCCATTGAAACCACACATATGTTTGCAAACACGGGCACTTTGTGGTGATGTTTTACTGAAGTGAAAAGAGATAAGCCTCCTAGAAGCCAGCAGCCTGGCAGAGTTGGGAAGGTCCTCAGTAGGGAGGGGGTGCCAGGCACAGAAGGGCTACCATTCCCTTTGGAACTATAATTAGACATGGGGGGAGGGGAGAGCACTGTGTATCAAACAGTGTTTCGGGAACAGCCCTCTAGTCCACCCCACACTCAACACTGTGACATTGACCCCAGTGATATAGGAGGGACAGGTCAGGGGGAAACTAGAAGCATGGGAGAGGGGAATGGGGTCAGGCAGAAAGGGGGGCCCAGGGGCCTGATGGGCACAAAGTGAAGAAGGTGACGGGGGACAGATGGACGTGTGTAGGGAGATGGGGGAGGGGAGGAGACTGGTGGGGGCTTGCAGCAGGGTCAGGGAGGTCTGTGGGGGAGGGTGGGCAGGCACTCCAGCTCCCAGCCTCTGCCCCCAGCCCCATGGCTTCCTGTGTCCCAGCCTCTCCCCAGGCCTGGTCATCCACTTTTCAGGTTCACATGAGCCCTCGTGCAGACTTCCCCACATAAGGAGCCTGGAGCCTTGGGATGCTGCCACCCTGTCACCTGAAAAAAAGGCCATGGTCCTGTGACTCCATGGACCCCACCCAAATGCAGTGACCAGGGCCACAGCAAGGCCCACCCGGGGGGAGGTGGTCTTTTCTTTCCCTCAGGTCACTGAGCTGAAAAGGGGAAAATTTTAAATGTTTTAAATCCAGTATTATCAGCATGGTGATGGAAACAAAACCCTGGGTTGCTTGTCCTCAGTGTGTCATTTCCTGGAGTTACTGTGATCCCTTCAGCAGAGGAGATGACCTGTGGGTCATAACTGACACTGACATGGCAACCTGCAAATCCTGGGCTGATGGGCTCTGTCACTGAGGAAGGGTGGCCAGAGGGCACTCGGGGCATGTAGGAAAAGGACTCCCAGGGCTTCAGAACATACTCCTGGCCAGGAGCACAAACACACCCACACCACAGCACAGCCCCACACATGTGTATAGCTGTGACAGCTTGAGAAGTGGCCTCTGGGAGGGCTTCATAGCCCCTGAAACCTTGAATGTGAGGCCCTGTTACCAAAAGACCTGGCCCCTCCTGCCCGCCATCACCAGACTCTTCCCCTGCAGGCCCAGGTGCCCACAGGCCAAATGGCCCACATGCCCAGGCGTTCTCCCTTGGCAGGGACCGGGTACCCTCCTCCTGACCCACAGGGACCCCCACTCTGGAGGTGCCCAGGACAGGACAGCTGACTAGGAGTGGGGTCCCCTCATCCTGCCTCCCAAACACTGCCCTCCACACAGGCACAGCCAACTCAGTCCCAGATGGCTGTCCTATCGTGGTGAGCTCAGCCTGGCAGGAATGGGGTCAGGGTGAGCCTGGAGCCAGGGTTGGGTGGGCTAAGACCAGGGTCGGTGAGCTGGGGCTGGTGTCCATGCAGGTGTCCCCTCTGGTTCACTCCAAGCTACCGCACCAGCACAGCAGCTCTGAGTGGGACATCAGTGCCCTGCACACACATGGTTCTGCTGCCCCTATGTGGCCATCAGCAGCATTGCATGCCAGTGGGAGACACGTGGCTCTTCCCAGACCTGTGGCTGGGGCAAGTGTGGGCAAAGGGCAGAGGGCAAAGGGTGGAGGGCAGTGGGGAGGGATCAGATGAAAGCAGGGAGCAGAGGGCATGATGTCTGGGTTCTTCCTGGGGCGCAGGGCCAGACCTTGTCAATGGGCAGTTCTGGATTCTGTCCTTACCCCCATGTCCTCTAAGTGGAGGTGGCCCCTGGGGTCCTTAGAACAACCTTACAGGGAGGTTCATACCAGGTACCAGGCACACCTGGGGGTGATAGGCACCTACATAGTCAAGTGTGTACACTGTGAGTGTATCTGCTGTCCTGATGGCCCCAGGCCCAGCCCCGCCTGAGAAGTGAGGTCAGAGAGTGGGCGCTTTGCTTGCTGGTTGGTGGGGTGCTGTATTTATCATTTCAGTTTGGGCCTGTGTCCCACGTCCCACTGAGCAGCATCTCAGGTTTTGGTCAGCATTCCTGTCCAAGGTTCAGTTATAGCAGGTCCCAGCAGGCAGTCATTCCTGGGTGCCCCCTTTGAGCACCTTTGCCAACACCAACTGTGGGACAAGGGCCCATATAGACAGCCCTGTCCCTGCAGTGATCACAGAGCAAGGCTCGAGAGCCCCATTCTGCACCATCGCACATGCCCCAGACTAGGCAGGTTTTTGAGCCATGGGAGGAAGAGGGGTCACAGGGACAATGCTTTCAGTCACTTGGACAACCATGCCCACCTGCTGCCCACAACCCACAGAGTCACCTACAGGAACTAGGACACAATGAGTATCCAGAGGGAAAGAGAAAGACCAAACATGCAGGCCACCTGGAGAGGCATGGTGTGGAGCTGGCCCACAGTAGGAGTGACCTTATGAGGCTTCTCAGAGAGAGACCAGAGCCTGGACATTTGTGGGTCAGTCACGTGGTGGAAAGCAGAAGACCCCTGTGCACTTACCTGATCATAGGTCCACCTTGTGACCAGGACCCAACTCAGGAGCTGGTGTGGCCAGAGCTGGGACCATTGAGCAAAAAATTAAGTCAAGTTGGATAACAACCCAAAGTACATAAACAAATCTACAAGTCCAGGCTGACCTAAGTACATCACTGAATAAAAATACAAACATGAACAAGAGACAAGTCTCCTTGCAGAAGAAGCCATTTAATTGATGCAGCCTTCCGCCCTTTGAAAGGAGCATACCCCTTATATATGTGCTGCACCCAGAGGTCACCGTGGAAAGGAGTCACCTTTCAATGGGGAGCCTGACAGCACACCTCAGCCAGGTGATCAAGGTCAACTGATGCTGACCAGCCAGGTGATCAATTACCAGCCAGGAGGACAGCATGTCCACACTATCCATATGCAAACTTCAGTGTCACCATGAGAAAAATACCAGACAAAGTCCATGGAGGGACATTACACAAAACACCTGCCCAGTCCTCAGAACTGTCCAGGTCATCCAAACACAAGGAAAGTCTCAGAAACTACACAGCCAGCAGAGCCTAAATGATGACTGACTAGGTGTCACATGAGGTCCTTGACGGGTCTAGGAACAAGGAAATAATGACATTAGTTGATAAGATATCTGAATAAAGTACAGATTTTAGATATTAATGTATCAATGCCAGTTCATTGATTGTGACAAATGTATCATAATGATGTAAGATGTTAATCTAGGAGAAATGGGTATGGAACTCTGTACTGTCTTCCCAATTTGTCTGTGTATCTAAAGCTATTCAAAGACATTTATTAATAACTTAAAAATAACAACAGGGGAAGCCGGGATGGCTCAGTGGGTTAGGCGCTCACTTTGCAGCGCCGGGAACCGAGGATCGAATCCCGGCCCCGGCCCGTGCGGAACCATGTGCTGAGCTGGGAGCTCCCCCAGTTCAGTTCTCTGTCTGTCTCTGTATCTCTCTCTCTCTCTCTCTCTCTCTCTCTCTCTCTCTCTCTCTCTCTCTCTGTCAAAAATAAATAAATAAATAAATAAATAAATAAAAAATAACAACAACAACAAAAATGCTTTCCTCTCCAGCCCTGTTGATATGGATAAAGCCCTGTAACACTGCTTGCAAGGAAGCCTCTGTTTCTGTAAATCTTCCTTGCTCCTTGCACGTCACTCCCCTGCTTCTGCAGAACCTGTTCATTCCCTGCACCTGTGGCCTTGGCCTCTCCCGGTGCCTGCACTCTCCTGGCACCTGTATCTGCCAAACCTAGGTATATGACTGTGGGAAAAAGAAGAACTTATCATAGAAAATAACTAAGTAAAATTCTGCCTATATATGCCTGATACTTCCTGCAGTCGGTGCTCAGACTTTGGAACAACACTCCTCTGGGCCCACTGGTGTAAATAAAGTTTTGTGACTCCTATCTCCCAAGTGCTGCTTGGTTTCTTTGTTGGGTGAACTGTAACACTGTTCCCTGCTGTGACTGCCATGGGGTCTTCCCTTGGTTCACATTCTCTTAGTGTCTTTTTCCCTATTCTTGAATGTTTTTTAATTTTGTTGGTTTTTGTTTTGTGATATTTATAAAGTTGGTTTTGATTTTTATTTCCTTATATCTACTAGTTAATTGATTAGTTTAAGCCATTAATACTTATTATAATTACTAATGTATTATGTCTTTCTTACTTCTATCACCATGACTCGTTTTTTCCATTTATGGCATTTTCTTTTTTATTTCTTTCTTCCTGGTTTCTTTTTTTTTTTTCTGTTGAATAGATTTTTCTTTTGCTAGTTTAAAAAGTTATACTTTGTCATGATTGTTTTTAAGACTCCTTTTTAATTACCTCTTTTCATCTATAGATTTTACAAATCCTCTCAGGGTCTCAGAAAAGCATATACTTTAGCACAATTAATGTTCCTTGAGTATGGTGATATTTTCAAGAATTTTAGTTCCACGTGATTACAGATATATTTTCTCTTCATCATTTTGATGATCTTAGCTTTTTTCATCAACAGCTTTACTCTCCTTACTTCTGGAACTCTTTCTGTGAGGACTCCTTCAGACAGGTTAACAGCCTGGGTCCCTGTCCAGCAAGGATTCTGAGGTCTCATTTGCCTAAAAATGTTTTCATTACACAGTCACATTTGAATGACAACTTCCTGGATGTAAGGTTGAAAGTGCAAAGGTCTTCTGCGATGCTTTGCAACCCACCTCCATTGTCTGTATGCATCCAATCATCTGGAAAGCCAAGATGACCCTTACTTCTTTTTGAGTGACCTGCTCTTTTGCTGAGAATGTTTTAGTTGTCCCTCTGTTTTCTAATATCTTTAAATTTTGCATAATTATGACATGGTATGAATTTTTCTCACCGTATCCTTTCTGAAATTTTATGGAGTCTTTCATTTGGAGCCTGTTAAGGCTCTGATGGCAGGTGCACCTGTGTCCCTCCAGACAGCCTGAGTTACCACTGTGTCTCAGTCTAGCAGAGCTAAGGCTTGGGCGCCCCCTTGTGGCCATATTCCTCCATTGCATGTTCTGCCAGGTATGCCCCAGACAGGTGGGGCTCTCAAGCAGGTGAGTTTTGTGTGCAGGTCCACTGCCAGAATGAATGCCCCCCTCTACTATTCCCAGCCAACCCTGCTTGTGATCAAGTCCCAGAGTAACATCACTTAGTGGGGAGGCCTACCCTGACACAGCCCCACCCACCTTGCTGTCCCCTGCACCTGTGTGACACCTGTGTCCCCACAGACAGAGCATCTTCTCCTAGGAAGTTCAAGCCAGCATAGCGTGGGCACTCACAGACAGCTGGATGGGGGCCCTTAGGTGCATCCCACACAGGACTGAGCACACACATGCCTGTGAGTGGCTTACCAACAAGCACCCTGAGCTACACTCTGTCCTGGCATCTGTCACTCCCTACACTGCCATGTGCCTGTGCACAGCACAGCCCACCTCCCGTACCCAGACCTCCAGGTGAGGCAGCCTCTCCGTGCTTAAATGTTAATTATTATCTATCCTGTACCCACCCAGGTAAAAGAAATCCGTGTCTCTCCATTTTACTTTTTATCCAATCCTGGAGATTTCCCCACTTTTCTTTCTCCGCCTCTCTCCTTAATTTACAATCGATGAATTACATGTAACCCCCTTAATCTCCTCCTTTGGCTCTAATATATAAAATAAGCTGTAAAACTGCTGTTCTCCAGAGCATTTTCTCAGTCCATTGAGATCCTACTTCCCAGCATGTCCTCAAAATTTTTGTTCATATAGATTCTCCTAAAAGTCTTCTATAGGTTTGGACATTCTTTCATCAACGGCCAATGCTTGTACTAAATCCCTTTGTTTGTGTAAAAGCTAAATTGGACTTTTATTATTCTGAGGCTGCTTTGCTATGGAAAATGTGACTATACCTCCAAGTGGAGGAGGAAGCATCAGAATTTGGGGTGCTTTTCATCTTTCTGAGTGATCAAGTGGTGTATGCCATGTGATGGGACCCACAAGCAGGTGAAGGTGGGCCTGACCCCAGTGTCCCAGGAAAAGGAGGAGGACATGGGGCCACCTTCTCCAGTGTGGGGCGGGGGGCAGGGGGCTTGCTCTAGGTGTGGCTTCCAGAACTTCCCAAAGACACAAAGCAGCTTGCAGCTTGCTGTCTGGGCCACCTGGGAGGGACCTGGGTAATGTGGTGACTTGGACCAAGTGGGCTGCCTCACTGTAGATTCAGCTGGGTATTTCCTTGGGGGCTTCAATACTGTCATGTAGAAAATACTAACAAGAGGTCAAGGGCTGTGTGCAAGCTCCTGGCTTGCACACAGTGAAGCCTACTGGGAAGGCCTGAGAGCCAATCAACTATACACCCTGCACCCACTCAATGGTCTGTCACCCCAGGACTTCTAGGCAAAGGAGCCAACACATGTGTGCTATGCCATGAGGAACACGGTCTTCTGCCTCTGACTCCACTGGTACCTGGGCACAAACCTCAGACCCAACCAGTCACGGCACCCCACACCCCATGGCCAGACATCTGCACAGAGGCAGCCATGGGAGCCAGATCTGGACATGGGGACTGAGGGGCTTGTGCTGGGGACTTGCATGAGGATCGTCCTGCCAACAAGAACAGATAAAAGGAGGAGCCCTGCCCTCCCTGTCCTGTATTTGGGTGTGTTCTTAAGAGGATGCAAGTGTGGTGCCATGGTGGCCCTTTGGCACAACCCAGGGGGACATAACTCATCCTCCAAGCTGAGACATAAAGATGGAGAGAGCTTGGGTCCTGCATCACAGGGCCACCCTGCACCCTGTCCTTATGGCTACAGTCTGATCTCCCACCTGGGAGCAAGCTTCTGAGCTCTTTAGAGGAACTGTCAGGTTAGGACTTTTAAAATGGAGTTGACAATGCCTGGTCACCCAGGTGATGGTAGGGCTAAGCCAGAGCTCACAGGGAGCATCAAGGCTGACTCCAGGACCTCACAGGTGTCTGGACACCTCAGGTCCTGGGGGAACCAGCTCCCCAGGCATCTGGAAACGGGGCTGCTTCTCTGGCCAAGGCCATCCGGTTGGGAGAAGGGCAGGTCTGCCTCTAGGGTTCTGGCCTGGATTGACTATTAGAGTTCCCTGGTCTTGTCCCCTGACACTTCACTGCCAAGGTCTGTGGGCAAGATGAGTTGAGGAGGTGGCATCTGACCTTTCCAGGGAGGAGGGATGGCAAGGACAGAGGACAGAGTGGCTAACTATGGGAGGGCCCTGAGCCCCCTGCCACAGCCCAGCTCCCCTCCCACTACACCCACACCCACCTCCTGGGCAAACCTCTCTGAAGAAATGGCTGCACCATCCCCATTCTCCCGCCCACTCATTTGTGAACTCACTCAAGTGGGGCATTCACTCCACAATGTACAGGCACTGGTCTATCAGGTCACCAGCGACTTCCTGGTTGACTGAGACACATCTGGGCTCATGCCACACTGAACATCCATCCCTGTCCACTTGGCTGTCCATCACAGACCCCATGGACCCTCCAGCTCTTGCTCTTTCCTTCTCTGTGTGACCCTGAGTCTAGAGGGGCTTTGATCAGTTCTGGGCCCCCAACCTATGTCCTCTTCTACAATGTGTAGCGGCACCCAAATACCCAGTCATCCTTACATGTAATATGTAATATCCTTACACTGAAAAATGCCAGTGTGACCTCTCACCCTGCATGCAGTCCTCCATGTCAGTCAGCAACCCCAGTTGCCGGGCCTCAGGTGCCTCCTCATCTCCTCTCTAACCTTCCCCTACATCCAGGAGGTCCCCAAGTGCCACAGCCCTACATCCTTCTGACTTCCTTGGGTGCTCTCACCAGGGCACACCTGTCCCCACATGGTGAGCTCCTCCAGCATCGATCCAATCATACCACTCCCCACTGAGAACCAGATGGTCAGGTGTCTCCTGCTCATGGAGCCCAAACCCAATCAGCTACCCACACCTGTCAGCCCTGACAACCCAGGGCCCTCCCACCCCCTGGATGCCCCCGCAGTGGTCTCTGACCATCTAAGGCTGCTCTGCTCCTCCCTGCCAGTGCCCCGCTCAAGCTGGCCACCCCATGAGGCCACCTCCCATGTGCACAAGGACAATGGTCTCTGCCTGGGCTCAGCATCATGGCCATGTAGCCTGTCAACTAGTGAGTGAGGTAATGAGGAACACAGGGACCAGCCGAATGGCTTCTCTGGGGTCTGGCCATTGCACGGGGAGGGTGTGAGAGTGCAGAAGGCCAGCCAGGAGGGATGAGGTTTGTTTGAGCGTTTGTGAGCCCCACTGGTTTTCTTTGCCCTGGGAGGAAGCCAAGCTTAGGGTACCAGCTACCACCTCTGACACCAAGACATTGGGTCCCACAGCAAAGCTGGCCCCCTCACTGCCTCCCGATCTCCTCTGGGAAGAAGCTCCAAGGGAAAGTGTCAGAACAGGTGGGAACCCAAAACAGGATGACAGGAGGGATAATCAGGACAGACCCTTCCTGACCCCTCTCGTTGAACTCACCATCACTCATCCCTGTTTCCAAGGGACTCATGGGGGATATACCCAGAGGGACTGGGTGGACAGGATGAGTCAGCTCTGGCTCAGGGGAAGGAGGGACCCCACTCAGGCCTTGATACTTAGAATGGGAGCTGTCCCTCTGGCCCTCCCGAGACTACATACTCCCTTGTTGGCCCTGGGTCCTGTGCAGCCCCTCATTGTTGTCCTTGCCTGGCCAACTGAGACCTTTTCTGGGCATCTCCCACCACCCTCCACTGCCCCTCCTGCCGCTCTGTGCCCTCTCCCCTGCCTGGCTTGCCCACTTGCCAGCATGGCCAACTCCTGGTTCCTACACACCAAGGAAGGGGTCTACCTGCTTCCCAGTGCAGGCTCTCTGGGGCCCACAGAGGTGCTGAGGGCAGAGCATGAGGCCATGGGACAGGACCGTGTTTGGGAGTATGAGACAGTGGTTTCTGCAGCCACCACGTGTCCCTGTGCACCTGAGGAAAGTGGTCCCAGAGACCAGACCCCAGTGGCAGTGAGCTGGGGGTGGGGTTGAAAGAAAAAATGGTGGGGTGGTGAAGGTGGAGCTGCCACTTGCCCACAGGGCTCCAGTGACCTTCCAGCCAAGTCTTGAACTGCAGTTGGTCCTCTGCCAGAGGACCCCCTCTGCTTCCCGTCTCGTAGATTTTTGGGAGTGGTTTGTTACAGAACCTCCCTCAAGGACCCCCATCTTGCCATCAAGAAGTGCAGGTGAATGCAGTGAGCCTGTGCTGGGGCCACAGGGTTCTACAACACTCTGTGCCACCTGACAAGATGTGCAAACACCACCTAGTCACCACACAAGGCACCCTCATACAGACATGAAGCAGCCTTCCCAGGTGCTACTGAGACCCTCCCTGGATCTGGTGGGAGACAAGGGACACATCACAAGTGCAGGGGACACCTACAGATGGACCTCGGTGCTGTGTCCTGTCTGTCCCACCAGGGTGCCATGCTGCCTGGGCCAGGGTTGCTGTGGGCTCCACAGGGCTTGGGCCAGAACCAGGCTGGGTGAGGTGGTACAAAGCTCCATGCTCCAGGCCTGAGGCTGCAATGCCCATCTGGGAGCAAAGCTGGGACCTGATCGCATCAGACTTACAGCTATCATGGGTTGGGGGAGCCTTTGGGCAGCACAGTAGAACCAGGGGTTTGGGGACACTTCTGGGCCTCAGGGGCAAGGGCAAGGACATGGGCCAGTGCACCCTGAGTTGAAGGATAGGAAGAGCAAAATCAGGTTTATGGAACCTCTGGAAGTGGAGACAGTGACAATTCAGGGAGGATGGTCCCCTCCCCCAAGAGCTTCTGACAGCTGCTTACAAAGGAGGCCCAGCCCACCAACACTCACACCCTCTCCTCCCACCCCCAACCCCCAGGATGCATCAAAAAGGCAACACATGAGCCTTTGGATAGGAAACTGTAAACACGAATCTTTTAAAATAGAGCAGTCTCCTTGGCCCCAAACTCTGAGCCAGTCTCCCAGAGAGGGACCCCCAGGGGCCAGACCTCCAACCCGCTGACTTCCCTTCCCACCCAGGCCCCAATAGGCAGGAGAAGGCCCTTCCAATCCAAGCCAGGCTGCACACATGGACCCATGCAATGGGGCAGGCTGGCTGAGTGAGACAGATCCACAATCCAAGGGGTCCCTAAGATAAAGAAGTAGCTGCACCAGGTCCTATGGGAAGCCCACCCCCAACCCATTCCATGCAAACTGGGCACCCAAGCAGCCAATGCACTGTAAGACACAGCACTGTTTACAACACAGTTTTGTGCTCAACAGTAGTACCTTGACAAAAATATCTTATGGACATTTTGGTCAGACCACATACATTAGAGAATGTACGGTATTCAGTTTCCAGTCAATGATGAAAAAAGTTCGTAAGTAACTTTCTAGTAACATTAATAGTATATATCATTTTTAAACAGCACCACAAGTGGTACCATTCCAATCATCGAATGAATACTGTGTGGAAAACAACGTACTAGTAATCAGTTTCATATGAATTAAGTACAAGATCTTACCCTTTAATAACATGTCATATATGAAAAACAACTTGTTAATAATCAGTTTTGTATGAACTGGGTACAAGAGCCCTTTCTTTACTACTCACTTTCATAATGTTTATTAGTTTCATGATAAGAACACCATTCTTTTGACTTTTGCAATCTGGCCTGTCTGTAGTGGACTGATGACAAGTCACCTAAAAAAGCTTAGCTGGGGAAGCCAGGATGGCTTAGCAGGTTAAGCACTCACTTTGCAGCCCTGGGGACCAAGGATTGAATCCCGGATTTTTCACATGATTCCTGTATGACCACCATGCATTCCCCACATGAGTACCTCTTGATTCTCACATGGTTCAGCAGCAGGATTGAATCCCGGATTTTTCACATGATTCCTGTATGACCACCATGCATTCCCCACATGAGTACCTCTTGATTCTCACATGGTTCAGCATGATTTCCAAGTGATTCCACATGTTTTCCACATGAGTAATATGTAATATGCAGGGTGCAGTCACATGATTCCCACTGCTGTAGAGCAAGTTCCCTCATAACAGACATGGTTCATACCTCAAAGTGCCACTATGTAAAGCAAGTTCACTCAAAACAAATGCAGCTACATGGCCCAGAAGTAAAGCCAGTGTCATCAGAACACATGTGGGCTACATCCCAAATCACCAATATAGCAACCACCAGTACCGTGGGCATAAGTCAAGTTCCCTGAGAACAGGTGCTATCTCAGTCCCAGAAGCACCAGCAGTGATGTAGCTGCTGCCAATGCCATAAGACAAATTTCCTTAGAAAGTACCCTACACCTTCAAGCATCAGTATCATGGCCACCAGTGCCACAGTCATAAAATTATAAGGTGACCAGACGTCCCGCTTTTGGCAGGACAGTCCCGATTTTTAACCATTTCTCCCCCATCCCACGGTGTTTTAAAAAAGTCCCGATTTTTCGAAAGAATGCACGACAAGCTAGGGAACGGCGGGAGATAGACCAAATTTTTAATCAAGAACCCCCTCCCCCCCGGTCAATGGTGTCCCACTTTACCCATGTTAAAACCTGGTCACCTTAGTCATAAAGCAAGTTTCCTCATAACGTGTTTGGACTATCACCCCATATGCCAATATGGAGGGGACCTGAACCACTGCCATAAAGTTAATTCCCTCAGAAAAGATGCAGCCTCTGGTGCAGAAGCAGCAGCAATGTGGCAAATGGTTTAAATGTTGTGCTGTGTAAAATTAATAACAATAAAAAGTAAATGAAGTATCAATATATGTCATAACACAGATGAACACTGAAAACACCCTAAGTGAAAGAACCAGACATAAAAGGCCACCAACCTAAGAGTCATCTGAGCGCTTTAAATACATCAAGGTTGGGGAAGCTGGGATGGCTCAGCGGGTTAAGTGCTTGCTTTGCAGCCCCGGAGCCCGAGGATTGAATCCCAGGCCCAGCCCATCGCAGACCCATATGCTGAACTGGGGTGTGTCCCCAGTTCAGTTCTTGCCGGGACCTATGTGGGAGGCTCCCAGCCCAGTTCCTGCCCTGCGCAGCCCTGTGCCCACCTGTGGAGTGAAACTATATAGAAAACTAATGTCAACTATGGAGACTGCTCTGGGCCCTCCCCCTTCTCTCTGTCTGTCTCGGCCTGTCTCTTTCTCTCTGTCAAAAAACAATAAAAATAAATCTCAAAATTAAATAAATAAATACATACATACATACATACATACATACATCAAGGTTGTAAAAATGAGAGAAAGACTCAATAACAGTTCTAAGAAATGAAAATAAAACAGAATCAGAATAGAAAGAGACCTTTTCAGAAAGTTGGGATAGGTGGTGAAAGTTGAAGTGGGACTGCAGATTGGATTATAATGTGAAAACCATAATGATTTTCTCACTTGTGGGTTTTGTGATGATTCCTTGGAAAAACACACCTATTTTGGATGAAAGATACTGGAGTACTGATGTGAAATTGCAAATGTGAGAAAGTGATGACAGCTGTGGAATCTGAGTTCAGAGGAAGAAAATCTGTACTGCTATTAAAAGTTTCTTGGACTTCTGAAATTACTGGAAAGTAAATTACTAATCAAAACAACCATGTCAATACAATGCTAGAAAAGCAGAGAAAACATCAAAAGTTCATTATAGAGGCCAAGCGCTGTGTAGATCCATCTCACCAAAAAAAATTGAAGCTAATCTCCCTTGTAGCAGTCTGCAGCTTAAGAGGCATTGTGGGAAGATTATAGTGACACCTTGGAATCTGAACACCCCAAAACTCAAACAACTTGGAAACCAAATGAAAAAATCAAGCAATGGGGGAGACAGGATGGCTCAGTGGGTTAAGCACTCACTTTGCAGACCCAAGGACCGAGGATCAAATCCCGGCCCCAGGCTGTGCAGGCCCATATGCTGAACTGGGGTGTGCTTCCCATGCGGGAGATCCCCAACCCAGTTCCCACCCTGTGAAGCCCCCACCCACCTGTAGGGAACCAAACCATGTTGAAAAACTGATGATAATCAACTGTGGAGACTGCTCTGGGCCCCCCCTTCTCTCTGTCTCTCTCTGTCTCTGTCTCTCTCTGTCTCTGTAAAAAACAATAAAATGAATCTTTTTAAAAAATCAAGCAAATTTTGCCTTGGAATCCGAACACCAACATGTCCACATGGGACGTATCGACTGTACAGCCAGTAGCTTTATCTGAATGCCCACTCGTTTGTGTGGGGAGGAAGAGAGAGACCCTGGAACCAATCCCTCTGGTGAAATCAAGGACGTTCTTAGCTTGTGGTCAAAAACCCAGGCAGCTGTTGAGAAGTGGCACCCCAATAAAGCCCTAGTTCACAAGTGTGTTAAGTTGTTTGATGATAACATCATTGAACATTTCAGAAAAATGCAGAAAGGCCACCAACATCAGACCACATTGGAACGTTGGTCATCAAAAGCAAACACAAGCAGTGACCCCAAGCCCTCTACAAGTGGTACCACAGCAAAGAATGCAGACACCTAAACTTATTGTGGAAGATGACTCTTCTTCCTCTTCCATCTCTTAAATCATCCACATGTGTCATCATCATTATTTTTTTTAATTTTTATTTAAATATTATTATTGTGTTAATATTTTACCTTAAAATAACTAAAATTAATATTTTACTTTAAATCTAGTGTATTTACTGTTAAAATCATTTTGAAAATTCAAGTTTGTGGCACCCAGGAATAGATTAATCCTGTTTCTATTATTTAAAAGGGGAAAACCTGTCTTGGAACTCAAATGTTTTGGAACTTGAACAGGGTTCTGGGACCTATTAAGTTTGAATTCCAAGGCATCACTGTATATTGGTAGTCACTATGCCTTGGGTGTCATGGATGACCTGGAACGTGGTACACACAGCTGGATTTTCAATTTCAATTTTCCACATCATTCAATCACAAAAACTATAGTAACCAAAACATGGTGGTATTGGCATAAAACCAAGCACAGATCCATGAAACAGAATAGAACCCAAAACTGAACCCATATACAAGGTGTGACATTTAAGTTCACAAACACATCCTAGAAACAGTGCTACATGCCTCATTACTGAATATCACTATGGTCACTTTTGAAGTACTCCCCTTGGGAAGCTATGCATTGACACCAGTGCCTAATACATACTTCAAAGCAATTTTGCAACTCTTTTTCTGGAATGGCCATCAGAACTGTCATCACATTATCCTTGATGTCATGAATGTTATCAAAATGTCATCCTTCGCATATTTTCTTTATCTGTGGATAAAGAAAAAAGTCACTGGGAGGCAGTCAAATGGAGTTGGGGGTTCCAATACAGTTATTTGTTTACTAGCTATAAACTCCCTCATAACATTGTATAAGCTGGTGCACCATACTGATGCAAGAGCCATGAGCAATTGGCAAAAAGTTCAGGTCATTTTTGTCTAACTTTTTCACTCAGCCTTTTCAGTACTTCCAAATAAGTAAACTTGGTTGACTGTCCAGTTGGTACAAATTTATAATGAACAATCAAAAAAGATTAGTAATATTGTTTTGACTCTTGATTTGGACTGATGAAACTATTTTGGTCATGGAGAATTGACTGACTTCCATTGTGCATTTGGATGCTGTTTCAGGGTTGTATTGGTACACCCATGTTTCATCACCAGTGATAACATGGCCCAAAATATTATCTTGCCTCTCCAAAAGGTTTTTGTAAACTTCAACTCTCCTTTGCTTTTGTTCATCAGTGAACTTTGGGACCATTTTTGCACAGACCTTTCTCATGCCAAGATTTTCAGTCCAGATTTTCCTGTTTCTCTATAGATGTTTACTTGGTCTGCTTTGCTTCTCACAGTCAGCCAATGATTTTGATGCAGAATCCGATGAATTTTTGCAATGTTTTTGTCAGTTCTGCTTGTTATGGGTCAACCTGAGCTCTCTTTATCAGTGGTGCTTTCTCTCCCCTCAGAAAAACATTTAATCCATCTGTACACTGCTGTTTTCTTCATGGCATTATCCCCATCAACTTGAACTAACATGTCCCTGATTTCACTTCCACTCTTGTCAAGCTCAACAAGAAATTTAATGTTTACTCATTGCTATAATTTAAGCTTCAACCTTCTCATGACGGCCACACAAAAAGACACCATAACAATAATGAACGCCACTCAGCAAGACACCACCATATGTCAACATGAACACAGCTGTGAGACACTGACACACCAAGGTTATGAAACCTTACTTAGTTATTTGTACAGTGCTGCCAAGGTAAGTGCATGGTGGCAAATTCATGAACTTATTTGTCAGACCTCATAAATGGTACTGGGAATAATAGACAGATGCATACAAAACAATGGCACTGAACACTATCTTATGCCACACAGAAAGCCCAATCATGTTCCACACCACGCCCTTCCTCTGCTAGGTCCTCTGATGACTGACACCGCTCCCTGCAATCCCTCAGCAGAGTTCACACACAGGAAGCATCTCCTCACCTTTTCCTCTCTGTCCAAGCCTCCCAAGGAGATACTGAGGTAAAGCAGGTACAGAAGGATGTCCTACTTTTTCCTGAAGCTACAGCGCCTCCAGGGCAGATACTGAGGTAAATCAAGTTTCCTCAGAACTAACACCACCACCAGCCGCAAAGAGGCATCACTGCAAATCTAGCTCCATGCTCTCAAAAAAGGCTGGCTCCCTACTCTGGTAAAGTAGTCCCACAGGAAGTGATTACTTAAGTAGATCAGGAGGAAGTGGTTGCATAAAATCTGCCTGGAAAAAGTATTCATGAGAGCTCCAGCCATCTAATATGTAATCCTTATCCCAGACACATCACTGCTCCTCACACACTGGCACACTGGCTGGAGCCTGGATGGAAATTTCAGCTCCAGGTCTCTTCTGACCCTTTACCCCAGTGTGGATGGAAAAAAAAAAAAATGGGTTCTATGGAAAGTAACCTCACAGGGTGATAAGATCATAAATACCTAACTGGGCAAGTCATGATAGAGTCATGCCCAAGACCTACAAACTCTTTAGTGAAAAGTTTTAAGCCAGGCCTGTTTATTGTTGCCGTATATCTATATTATCCTCTGTACCCTTCCTGTCCCTCAGAAGCTGGCTGAAGTCAGGATGGAGAAATCACTTCTAAGTCTTACCTCACCCTTTACCCCAGGCTTCCCCTTTGCCACTCACAGGCTGACTGGAGCCGAGATGAAGAATTCCCCTGTAGGTCTCTCCTCACCTGTTTACCAGGGTCCTTTATGTCCCTCACATACTGACGTAGTGCCAAAATATAATATTTGCCTCCAAGTCTCTACTACCCCCTTATCCCAAACACCCCTCTACCCCTCACAGGCTTGATAGAGCTGAGATGAAGAAATTGGCTCCAGGTCTCTACTCACCCACTACCCAATTGCAGATGAAAAAAAAAAAAAAGGTTCTATAGCAGTTGTCTGTGGTCCCTCAACCCCCACGCCACAGACAACTACCAGTCTGTGGCCTGTTAGGGGCTGGGTGGCACAGTAGGAGGAGGAGGTGAGTGGCCAGGTGAGCAAGCAAAGCTTCATCTGCATTTACAGCTGCTCCCCATCACTCACATTACTGCCTGAGCTCTGCCTCCTGTCAGGTCAATGTTGGCATTCGATTCTCATAGGAGTGCAAACCCTATTGTGAACTGTGCCATGTGAGGGCTCAAGGGATCACAGAGGGATCTCAATGGGACCACTAGTTTCAGGAAAACAAACTCAGGACTCTCACTGATTCTGCATTATTGGTAAGTTGTATAATTATTTCATTACATATTATAATGTAATCATAGAAATAAAGTGCACAATAAATAGAATGTGCTTGAGTCATCCCAAAACCAGACTCCCTGCCCCTTGGACCATGGAACAATTGTCTTCTATGAAACTAGTCCCTGGTGCCAAAAAGGTTTAGTACTGCTTATTCTATAGAAAAGAAACTCATAGGGTGATAAGATCATAAATCCCTACCTGGGCAGGTCTTGGTGGGTAGTCATGCCCAGGCCTATAACTTCTTTACTGAAAGTTTTTAAGCCAGCCCTGTCCATTGCTGTTGTGTATCTAGATTAGGACACCTTTAAAATAACAAATGTAATAGCCCTGGAAGGGGGTATTAACCCTCAGGAGAGATTGTTAATCTTGTTAACTATCCTGTAATTCATCTCTGCCATGCTTTCTCCCACCTTCATATAATCTTCCTTATGTTCCCACTATAACTTCAAACACATAAAAGAAGCTGAAAATGTTTTATTTTCATTTCAAAAAATTGACTGGCATGTAACTGGTAACATGACATGAGGTGAGTGTATGGCATATTCAGATCAAGTGCCTTATGTCAGAACACAGTGATATGCCCACTGCAGTTCTCAGGAGTGTGTATTTGTGTTGCAGTTATGAAAAATTATATTACAAAAATGAACACTTGAAACATAGATAATTTAACTAACCATTGTCACCCCAATTAATAAAATGTTTAAAAAATAAGCATATCAATCTTAACAAGTCCTAAATTCAGCTAGTGGTTTTCATCCCCAATCTTCTCCACTCACTGCTTTCCCCTTCTCAGTTTATAAGCCCATTCTTTAGTTGTTCAGGCCAAAAGACTTGGAGATATCCTCAGCAACTCTTTCTCTAATGCATATAGGAAATTAAGTTGTTTATACCTGCAAAATATATCCAAAATCTGACCACTATTTAGGTCAAAGTCACCAACAACTTTTTGGGTTATTGGAATGAGTTCCAATCTTATCTTCTTGTTCCACCTCCTTCCTTACAGTCTATTCTTATCATACCAAACTAAGTAAGCCTTTAAAACATACATTAGATCTTTTTCCTCCTCTGCTAAAAACTCTCCAGTAGCTCCCACCTTACTGAGAGCCAAAGCCAAAATTCTTACAGTGGCACACAAGGCCCTATGTGATCTGGGTCCCAATTCCTGATTCATCTTTCTGATTTTGATTAAACCCTACTGCCTCTGGACCTAGGCTAGAACTGTTCCCAAGGCCTGGGATGTTCCTTCCCCAACCATTTACTTGACTAATTCCTTAACTCTTAATGTCTTTGCTATAAAAGGCCAGTTCTATAAAGAAGTTGTGGTATATACACAATGGAATATTACTCAGCCATAAGATGAAATACTGCCATTTGTGACAACATGGATGGACCCTGAGATGATCATGCAAAGCAAAATAAACCAGACAGAAAAAATAAGAACCATATCACTTCACTCATATGTGGGATATAGAATTGAAAGCAACAAAGAAAACCAGAACTCATGGACACAGTCAATTGTTTAGTAGTTACCAGAAGGTACCGGAGGAGTGTGTGAAGGAGGATGGAGGATGGAGGCGGAGGGAGGGGGAGTCAAATATATGGTGATGGAAGAAGTGACTCTGGGTGGTGAGCACACAATGCAACACACAGACGATGTATTGTAGAATTGTACACCTGGAACCTATGTAATTTTACTAACCTATGTCACCCCAATAAATTTAACAATAAAAAAAATGGAAAAGAAAAAAAGACTAGTTCTGACCTCCCTGTTAAATAGTGAAAAAAGAGTTTTACCAAAATTGATAACCCCTCCATTCTTCACTTTCTTTTTTTCCCATAACACTTAATGCCTTTGGGTATATTATATAATTTATATGTATATTTTTAAATATTTTATTGCCCTTCCAAGATAGAATGTTGTGACCAGAGAGCAGGGCTCTTAGCTTATTATGGTCACTGGATGAATTCCAGGTTCCTAACGCAGTGTATAGCACATTTTATGACACTCCCATCGTCCCCCACCCCACCTTCATGCTAATAAAGAGGGAAAAACCTCAAACTGACAATTAAAATAATATAGCTGGACAGTTTTTCAAATATTTTCAGTAAATACCCCAAAGACCGATTACTAAGTCATGTGGTAATTTATTCTTAATTTTTTTTTTAAGATTTATTCTATTGTTTTGAGAGAAGGTGAGAGAGACAGGCAGAGAGACAGAAAGAAGTGGGGAGGGCCCAGAGCAGTCTCTATAGTTGTACATCCTTAGTTGTGGCATAGTTTTGTTCCACACAGGTGGATATGAGACTGCATGGGATGGAAACCAAACTGGGGGCCTTCCATATGGGAGGTGAGAACCTTTACCCCAGGGCTTGGCATCACAGTTCAGCATATGGGTTTGCATGGCCTGGGGCCAAGATTCAATTCCTGGACCTTGCAGTCTCAAGGCAAGAGCTCAACCTGTTGAGCTATCCCAGCATCCCATATTCTTAATTCCTTTTAAGATTTATTTTATTGTTTTTAACAGAGACAGAGACAGAGAGAAGGGGGACCCAGAGCAGCCTCCATAGTTGTACATCATCAGTTTTTTACATGGTTTTGTTCCACACAGGTGAGTAGGGGCAACACAGGAAGGAAACTGGCCTGGGGGCCTCCCACATGGGAAGCACACCCAGTTCAGCACATGGGTCTGGATGGGCTGGGGCCGGGACTCAATCCTTAGACCCTGGGTCTTACAAAGTGAGCACTTAAACCACTGAGCCATCCCAGCTTTCCCCATATTCTTAATTTTTTGAGGAATCTCCATACTGTTTTCCATAGTGGCTGTACCATTTAGGTTCCCACAAGCAGTGTATGAGGGTTCCTTTTCCTCGATAACCTCTCCTACACTTGTTATTTGTCTTGTTGATAGGAGCCATTCTAACAGGTGTGAGATGGTGCCTCATTTCATTTTTGATTTGCATTTTTCTAATAACTAATGAAGTTGAGGTATGTATCCCTATGTTCACTGCAACACTATTCCCAGTGATCGAGACAAGGAAACCACCAAAGTGCCCTTCAACAGATGATTGGACAAAGATGTACAGTGGAATATTACTTATCCATAAAAAAGAATGAAATCTTGCCATTTGAAACAACATGGATGGGCCTAGATGGTAATACACTAGTGAAACAAGTAGGATAAATATAAATACCATAATATTTCACTTTTATGTAGATTCTAAACAAAAACAACACACAAAACAAAATCAGACTCATAGAAATAAAGAACAACTGATGCTTGCTAGAGGGTTGGGGAAAGGAGATGGGAGGGAAAGGTGAGGGGAAATTAAAATATACATTTTGCAGATGCCAGGGTAGCTCAGCAGTTGAGCGCTTGCCTTGCAACCCTGAGTTCTGAGGATCAAATCCCAGCCCCAGCCTGTGCAAACTGGTAACCACCGGGATGGCAGTGAAGGTTCTTGCTTCCCATGCAGGAGGACCCCAGTTCGGTTTCCACCCCATGTGGCCCCACATCCACCTGTATGAAATGAAGCCATGTCACTAATAATCTACAACTATGGAGACTTCTCTGGCCCTCCCTCTTCTCTCTCTCTCTAATCTCTCAACCAATAAAATAAATCTTTAAAAAATACATTTAACAAATGAAATTGAAAATAAAGCACATCAAAATTTTGTTACATAGCTAAAATACTACTGTTAGGGAAATATGTCACCAAATGAATACATTAGAAAAGAGTGAAATTTTAGAATGCCTGAACAGACCATTCACAAATAGGAGAATGAATTAGTGATAAAACACATAGATTATGTATTATCGAACTCTGCTTCTGAAACCTATATAATTTTACTAACCAATGTCACCCAAACAAATTTAATAAAAATAAAGATATATTTTTAAATTATATGATCAATCACAATAGATGCAGAAAGAATATTAGATAAAATTCAATGTCCATTTATTATAAAAATTCTCAACATAATAAAACCTATATATACATATGTATATATGTATATATATATATATGAGGTCTGTCTGGGGAAAAAATCCAGCCATATTGGATTTTACATGGCTGGATACTTTCTGGACAACCCTTGTATACACATAAAACCTAATTTCACCCTATCTATCAAGATATGTGGCTTTATTTTTGTATAACATACATATTTAAATTTAATTCAAGCTTTATTGATATAATTGACAAAAACATTTTATAACTTTAAGATGTACATGTTGATTTGATACACATATATAATGCAAAATGATTACCAAAGTGTTAGCTAACACCTCCATCACATCATATAAGCCATCTTTGTTTGTGGTGAGACATTTACAATCTACTTAGCAACTTTCAAGTATAAACATAGTATTATTAGTCACTATATTGTACATTAGATCCTCTGAACTTGCTTATCTTCTAACTGAAAATTTGTTCCCTTTGCCCAGCTTTCCCCATTTCCCCTACCAGCCCATGGTGACACATACTATACTGTTTCTATGAGTTCAGCTATTTTAGATTCCACATACATATAAGTGATATCATACAGTATTTGTCTTTCTCTATTATTATCTTAGCACATTGCCTTCAAGTTGGATTCAAGTTGTTATAAATAGCAGGATTTTTTTTTCTCATGGCTGATTCATAACACACACACTATAGTTATATGTTATACTCGTATAGCTACCATTGTATTCTTTATCTAGTCAGCCATTGACTGATGGACTGTTTCCGTATCTTGGCCATTGTGAATAATGCTGCAAGAACATGGGAGTGCAGATGGCTCTCCAAAATCCTGTTTCCATATCCTTTGAATATATACCCAGAAGTGGGATTGCTGGATCGTATGGTAGTTCTATTTTTAATTATTGAAGAAACCTTTAAACTTTTGTTTCATAGTAGCTGTACCAATTTACATTCCCATTGACAGTACATAAAAATTTCCTTTTCTTCAAGTCTTTGTCAATACTTAACTTTTTTTTATAGTCATTCTAACAAATGTGAGGGAATATCTCATGGTTTTGATTTGCATTTCCCTGGTGATCAGTGATGTTGAACACTTTTTCATGTTTCTATTGACCATTTGTATGAGTTCAGAAAAATGTGTATGCAGTTTGCCCATTTTAAAATTAGATTGGGTCTTTTTTTATTTTTATTTTTGCTATTGTGTTATACAAGTTCTTCATGTATTTTGAATATTAACTCATTTGAGACATGACTTGCAAATATTTTCTCCCATTCAAGAGGCTGATTTTTCAGTTAGTTGATTGATTTCCTGTGCAGAAAATTAATTAGATGTAGTTCCATTTATTTTTGCTTTTATTGTTTATGCTTTAGATGTTGTATCTAAAAAAACCATTGCCAAGACCAATGTGAAGGGGGTTTTCCTGTTTCTTCTAGGAGAGTTTTATGGTTTCATGTGTTATGTTTAAGTTTCTAATCCATTTCAAGTTAATTTTTATTTTCACATTTATAGAGAGAAATTATCTTTTTGTCTTCAGCGCATATTTATTTCTATTTTACTTTTGACAGATAGAGAGAGAGACAGAGACAGAGACAGTCAGAGAACCGAACTGTGGGAACTCCCCAGTTCAGCATGTGGGTCCGCCTGGGCCGGAGCCGGGATTCGATCCTCGGTCCTCGTGGCCTCAAAGCGAGCGCTCAACCCGCTGAGCCGTCCCGGCTTTCCCCCTCAAGTTAATTTTTATGAGCCAAACAAGATATGTGTCCATACTTTAAGATAAATAAAATACAGAGGATAGCTAATATTGACTTTCTGAATGAAGATGATATCACTTTATCATTTAATTCTTATTTTTCCAAGGAAAAGATTGTACATTGCAAGCTGGTAGTTTTTCTGGTCTTATGTAATAAATCTATTTTAACACACATACACAAAAAAAATACATGTCCAATTTCATTCTTTTCCATGTGAATATTGTTTTTCTAAAACTATTTATTGAAGAGACTATCATTTCCCCATTGAGTATTCTAGGTTCCCTGGTCAATTAGTTATCTGTATGTGCATGGGTTTATCTATGGTTCTCAATTCTATTCCATTGCACTTTGTGTCCATTTTTATACCAGTATGATCAGTTCTTAATTACCATGGTTTTGAAGCATTGTTTGAAATGAGTCAGTAATGTCTCCAATTTTGTTCTTACTCAGGAATTATTTGGCTCTTCAGGGTCTTTTGTCACTCCATACAAATTTTAGTGTGGTTTTTTTTTTCTATTTCTGTTAACAATGTCATTGGAATTTTAACAGGAATTGAATTTAATCTATAGATGGCTTTGGGTAGTATGGGTATTTAACATTAATTCTTCTGATCCATGGACATGGGACATCTTTTGTGTTTTCTTCAATTTCTTTCACCAGAGTTGTGTAGTTTTCAAAGTAGATCTTGTACTTCATTGGCTAACTTTATTTCTAAGTATTTTATTGTTTTGATGCTACTCTGAATAAATTTTTTTAATTTTTTTCAGATATTTCCTTGTTAGTATATGGAAACACTACATTTCTGTATGTTTTGTATCCTGCAACTTTGTTTATTAGTACTAACAGTTTTAAGGTGGAGTCCTTAGGATTTCCTTTATATAAGGTCATATTTTCTGCAAAAACAATTTTATTCCTTTCTAAATTGATGCCTCTTGATTATTTTCTTGTATGATTTCACTAGCTAGTATGTCTAGTTCTATGCTGAATAGAAGTGGTGAGAGTGCACACCTTGTGTTGTTTCTGATCTTACAAGAAAAGCTTTCAACCTTTCATTTTGACTACTTGTATAATGATGGTTGTGGATTTGTCATACTCATATGTGGCTCTTATCATGTTAAAGTATCTTTCTTCTAGAACCAATTTGATGAGAATTTTTATCATGGAAAGAAGTTGTATTTTGTCAATTTTTTCTTCATCTGTTGAGAAGGTCAGATATTTTTAACCTTCATTCTATTAATGTGGTAAATCACATTTATTGATTTGCATATGTTAAACTATCTTTGCATCCCAGGGATAAATCCCACTTGATCATGGTGTATAGTTCCTCGACTATGATGTCAAATTCAGTTTGGTTTTATTTTCTTCAGAATTTTTTAATCTATGTTCATGAGAGTTATTGATCTATAGTTTTCTTATGGCATCCTTATCTGGTTTTGGCATCACTGTAAGGCTGGCCTCATAAAATAAATTTGGGAGTGTCCCCTCCTCTTTAACTTTTTCTAAAAATGTGAGGCTTGGCATTCATTCTTTAAATGTTGGATAAAATTCACCAGTAAAC
>PVKE010017885.1:0-30215 GCA_004027555.1 Craseonycteris thonglongyai
ACATACCAACGAATATAATAAACCTGTGTAGATACTCAAACAATATTTTAAAATTCTAACAAATGTATAAAAATAAGTTATAGTTTTACTTAGTGTTTATGAAAAACTTCTGATGCAGTCAAATAATGGCGGGCGCACACAAATCGGGCGCCCGCGGGCACAGGGTTGGGAATCCCTGCTCTAAGTAATTAAGATTCTCACACTGGTAATAAGTAGGGGAATGAGACTCTGAATCCAGGTCAGGTGGCTTCAAAGCTCTTTCCACCACAGAACACTGCCCACACTTTCTGGGATCCCACTAGAATCCTGAGATTGGTCCCATGGCCCAATAGAGTCAAAATCTGAACACAGATGGTTTTACCCTTAGTATTTGAGACCTCCCTTGGTTTCTTCACCTGTCCACGAGGATCATAAAAGTACCATTTTAGTCCATTCGGGCTGCTATTAACAGAAATAACATAGACTGAGTAGCTTATAAACAACAAACATTTCTCAGTTCTGGAATCCAAGGTCAGGTGCTGGCAGATTTGGTGTCTGGTGAGGGTCCATTTCCTAGATGGCTTTTTGCTACAACTTCACATGGCAGAAGGCACTGGTTATCTCTCCAGGGTCTCTTTTATAAAGGCACTGATTCCAACCATTAGGGCTCCAACGTCATGACCTAAGTACCTCCCAAAGACCCGAACTCTTAATACCATCACTGTGGGGTTAGGAAGTCAATATATGAATTTTAGGGTGACACAAGCATTCCACCAACAGCCATACCTATCTCACAAGGTGCTGGAAGTGTTTGGTGTTACTGCTACTTCCACAAACACATGGGTAAGCTTTTTGCCAAAGGTGTAAAAATCGCATACACTTACGTTTTACAGAACATACTTTATCCCAACATAAACACATAACAGCCTCATTGCAGCAGAAAAGAATGCCAGCCAGCTGGCAATGGAGTCAGACTTGGGTTTGAATTTTGGTCCTGCTATTCTATTCACTAACTGCAGGTCTTTGGGCAGGTTGCTTCACTTCTCTGAGCCTCTTTTTTCTCATCTGTAAAATGCAGAGTGGGAGTGGTAATTACATGCTTTTATAAAAACACAGACAGAACAATAGGCACCTAGCTGTTGCTCAATAGCAGCTACTCAAATTACTCAGTCAACCAAATCACTGTAGGTATCCACTATTGTCCTAAGTTTCCCCATCTTCTTTTCCAACTATAGAGAAATCTGTTAAGGTCCAGAACATTATTTTGATGTAATTGCCTCTAAAAATAACATTCCCTCACCCCTTTGAATTGTCTGCTGCTTTCATATACATTCCCAAAACACACACACACACACACACACACACACACACACACAATTAGCCAACTCTAAGCATCTAAAAGATGTCATAACTTAAGCAATGAGATAGATACAAAGCGTGACAGCTGTACTATCTAGAGAAAAGGTCTACTGAAAAATTCTGAGCACCATACTGGGTACACTAAACAGTTTCCATATTTGATTCAGAGTACTGTCACCCCAAGTTAAATACTGGCTTACATGTTAAAAGTAAAGCACATGCTATTTAATATAATAGAAATCAAACCTTGTTTATTTTTATTTTCATGGTAATGGGCTTGTATTAAAACACATGCACACACAATTAAAAGGCACGCTATGACAATAAAAAAGAAAACTAAACAATCAAAAACCCGCCAATTAAAACCAATACTCCTTTGTTTCCCTACTAATTCTGTCTCCAAAACAATGATGGATTTTGTTTTTTTAACTTGTTAAATGCCCCACATGCTAAAAATTAACAGCACTCTTTCCATCTTTGGTTACTATGCCAAACAAAATATGCTTTGTATTAACGTGAAAATCCACTTAACTGACCTTTCGGGGGGAAAGTGGTGTTCATATGTCTACCAGATCCTGATACCTGACTTAACCACTTAGATGCTGGAGTTAGTCCTTAAATTCTTAATCTTCAGTTCCAATGTGCACTATATAATTCATAAGTTCATTGACAAACATGGGGATCTCACATCCCAGAGGCAGCAATGCCAGAGTGTGTGCATTTGCTTTCCATTTTAGTCTTTTGTTCTTAAATTTTCTAAACTTCCCATCCATCTAGAAGTTCCACTTCTGTCCACACATGCATCCACACTCAATGCAGATACAACCAAAAATTCTACCTATTTATCTTTCATCCTGGTTATTCTAATGAGCCTGATCAGAGGTAGTGGAAAGCCCAAGTGCCAAAGCCAAATATCCCAAGTTTTAGAAAACTGAAGCCGTGTACTTTCACAATGGTGGCTAGCTAAAATTGGTAACAAGTTTGGGTTTTTGCTCTTTGTACCCATGAGTCTGTTATGTGCATAATGAACTCTCACCTATTTTCTGCTAGTGTTCTCTGTGGATGATCTGAGTGAGAACTTACCCCTAGGAGGCTGTCATACTGATCTAGTCCTTGTTCCTGCTTGTACCAACACACTGGGAAGGAGGAGGGCAGTTCACGTCCTCCAGCCTTCTGATGATGTTTGAATATTTGCCTTTCTGTAGCATTGTGTTTAGTGACTCAATTATCTCCTTTACATGTTAGATAAGGGTGGCTTATCTAACAGTGTCCTTGGAGTCTAAAATACCCAGGATTTCAAGGCAACATCTATATACCATTTTGTGTTATTTCTGTTCCTCCTCCAAAAAGTACATTATGTGTTTACCAATTTCTTTGAAAATAACCTACTGAGCAGAAAGAGTTACGTACAGAGGTGATGCCATTAACACTAGTGATGCTATAGACCCTACCTGCAGCCTAAAGCTATGAGACAGGTTAAGTAAACTATGATATATATATATATATATATATATTTGGAAAACCATACAATCATTCTTTAATACCATAAGAAAATGCTTATGTTAAAATATTTAAATAGAGGGATGCCTGATAGCTCAGTGGTTGAGGGCTTGCCTTGCATCACAAGGTCAGGGGTGTGAGTCCCGACTCAGGCCCATGCAACCCCATATGCTGAACTGTGGTGCAACTGGTAACAGGATGGTGGTGAAGATTCTCACCTCCCATGCAGCAGACACTCAGTTCTGTGCCCACCCCACAGGGCCCCACATCCACCTGTGTAGAACAAAACTATGTCACAACTAATGAAGTAAAACTATGGAAACTGCCCTTCCCCCTGCTCTCTCTCTCTCTCTCTGCACCAAGGAGCAGACCAAAGGAATCTCCCTTTTGATACCTTATGGAAACTTCACTGAAGGACTTTGGCAAAGTCTGTCATAGAGATGGAAATTGCTACCTCAATGAAGTGGTGATGTCACTTGTACCTTTTTTCTGTGACATCAATTAAATATTCATGTGCTAGAAATAAGAAAAAATATACCATCTATAATCAGTCTTTCAACTTAATTGCAGAGATAAAGCAAATAACATACATGAAATGATTGGCACAAAGCAAAAAAAAAACAAACAACCAAAAAACCCACATGCCTAATTAAATAATGAGCCATTTGGCAGAGTGGACAATTAGCACAAAAGGCATGTACAAAGAACTGTCAACTTCGAAGCATCATAGAATTTTGAAAGTACAAGAAACACTTGGAGATCACCTAGCCAAGTACAGCATTTCAAGATGAGTTAGGAACTTTGTAGAGGTCACACAGCTTTTAAGTAGCTAAGGCAGGTAAAGTAGACAAGGAAGTTTCAGGAAGCAGTCTTAGAAAAGTTTCCCAAGGATAAGGTAGGGTGAGATGGTGGGCTTTTAGATGAAAACTGGACAATATTCCCATTTCCTGGTATAGCAAAATTAACCTGCCACTGGTCTAACTTTCAGATTATAAGACTATGTATATTTCCTTCATGGAGGGCTCAGATTTAATTCTTTTTGATTAGTCAGAAACTACTGAACTTTTTGTTTTATTCCATTCATCATTTTTAAGCATTAAGTATTTCAATGTGTATTGCATTCTATCCAAAATATTGTCAAATAGAAACACAACTCCCCACATATGCATCCCAGGTGCCTGTCTGAGAAGTGATGTCTGGCTGTCCTAACAGAAGTAGGCATCTGATGTTATAAACTAGTAAGTAGGAATTATTTGTCCAGCTTTGATGCTTCTGCCACTGACATACTCTTAATTTCATTTAAAACACTTAAATACTCTTTGTAGTAACTGTTCATGGAAAATCTATCAGTCACAAGAAAACAGGGATATGCTTAACTCTAAGTAGGTTCATCTTAGAGTAGCTAAATACCAATGGATTGAGCAATATTTTTTAATAAAAAGATATCTAAATGTTATAAGGCAATGTATAAAGATACTCATTTAAGCTTAGTTTTAACTAAGGAATTTTGGTAGTGAACACATCAGATGTAATCTGAACATGTAAAATTTATTTCAGGGGGAAGCCTGGGTGGCTCAGTGGGTTAAGCGCTTACTTTGCAGCCCGGGGGACCAAGGATCGAATCCTGGCCCCAGCCAGTGCGGACCCATATGCTGAACTGGGGAGTTCCCCCAGTTCGGTTCTCACCAGGGTATAACCTTGGCCCAGTTCCTGCCCACCTGTGGAATGAAACTATGCGGAAAAACCGATGATGTGCAACTATGGAGACTGTTCTGGGCCCTCACCCTTCTCTCTGTCTCTGTATCTCTCTCTCTCTCTCTCTCTCTTTTTCTCTCTCTGTCAAAAAACAATAAAAATAAATCTTAAAAAAAAAAAATTATTTCAGAAAATTTTTTTTCAAAGTTGATAACAGAAAACATGGTAGGGTATGAAAAAGTCTATTCCGATTGATCATTTAAAAAAGTTTGTAAGTATCATGGTCTCCAAACTTAAATATAAACCATTTCCTTTCTGACACAATGAAGACACGCATAGTCTTATTTTCTTGTATTCTAAAATGATTCCTGTGGATTTGCAAGCACAAGTTAAGTGTAAGGTTATATTTTCTCTGCCAATAAGCCATTATTAAGAGTGTATTTTCAATTCCTCAAAAATTATTTTGAGATGTTATACTCTCAATTAAAAACAGACCATTCAAGCTAGCAATCAATATTAAACAAAAACTCAATACAGTTCTCACTATATTTTAGTAATTTATATTTCAAACTCTCATATAATTTGTTAATGTAGAGTAGAGAAACAACTGAAATATGGTTTCAAAAGAAGTAAAATAGGTTAATAAATCACAAGTGCATAAAGAAAGTCCTTTTCTAATAAGTCTCAAAAACAAATTCAGGTGCTGGATGTCTTCCTTACAACATAGCCAAATTGCTATGTGGCTTCAAAGTTCCAGAAAACATCTTAACTTTCAACCGAAACATTTTGGACTTACATAACACAAGAATCAGAGTCCCCAAGTCCCACAGCCAGGTTACAATACTTTCCAAAGTCTCGCAGATTTAAATTGAATGCAGAAAGGGTAAGAGTTTAAATTGACAAACAGAAAGAAACAGAAGAAACTGAAGCTTTTTGCCAAGTTTCAAGCTTTTACAGAAACATCCAAACCCCATCTAGCAACTTCCCGATATCAAACAGAATAACTTGTATTTAAAAAGGTGCATGTTTCACCTTTTTAATAAGTGCAATCACTTATTAGCATGCATTCTACTTACTTTGCTTTTTGCCATTTATAAGCTTCATTAAAGACGCCCAGATCTCTCTAACCAGTTGAATAACCAGTTGAATGAGGCTCGGTTCAGGTAGGAAAACCAGTTCTAAACTCGACCTACAAATTTGCATCCCAGAACCTCCTGCGAGGAAGATACTCTTTACAAACTCACTTTACATCCACAAGCTTTAGGTTGTGAAATGATGCATTTCAGCACTCTGCGCTGTACATTACCATTAGAAACCCCCGATTCTACTTCTGCACTCCCCGAAAAAAAAAAAAAAAAAAAAATCCACCTCCAATCCTCATTGGTCCACATAGTTCCGGCCCACATGGTATCAGTGGGAGTGTCTGGCCCAACAGGTCCTTTCATTGGCTGCGAAGAAACAGTGTTTAACTGGAGTTGTCAACCTCCACGCCTCCAGACCTTAAGCTCGCCAATAGACCCATCGTGCTGGTGACTATTCTACAATTCAAAGGGCAAGCTAGCTGCCTGAGTGCCAACCCCAGAACTACGAGCTCTGAGAAGGGAAAAGGGAGCTCTCACTGTCCCTTCTGCTTTAACCCTACTCCGAACCCCACCAAATGTTCACACACGTGCATTTTCCCACAAATTAGAAAGTCAGGCAGTGCGTTCGCCTTCTATGGAGTCGCCACCTGAGGATCAGCTCGGGCTCCGTGTCCAATCGGCCCATTCTACAGATGGAGGCAAGCAAGGCTCAGGCTCTGGTAGTGGTCTTTAGTGCTTAGCGCCCCGCGGGGCACGAACCAGTTCGGGGAGCCCCCTCGGAGCAGTAACCCCGATGATGGGCTCTGGGGCGCACGGGGCGCGCTCCACCGTCCCGGGTGCGGGCCCCGCAACCTGCGCCTGCCTCGCGTTTGCACTCCCCTCCCAGCGGGACTTACGCGGCCTGTTCTTCTTCCCCGAGTCCATCCTCCTCCGCAGCCGGCATTTCTTGGCCGGGGAGTCGTGCTGAGGGGGTGGGGGCGGCTGGAGCTCAGGCTGGGGCAGGAGGCGTGGGGGCGCCGGGTCGCCGCCGCCCACGGGGTCCCGACTGCAGAAGCGCGGCGGCTGGACCGGCAGCGAGTGAAAGCCGTTGTGCAGCAGCCCGTTCACAGCGGCAGCGCTGGTGCCGGCGGGAGCCCCTGGGGCGTGCGGGGCCGAGCGCTCTGCCTGCCCGCTGGAGTCGCCCATGCCGGAGGCTGGTAGAGCAGCGCGCGAGCCCCGCCTCAGGCGGCCTCGCTGGAGGTCATTCTCGGACGTCTTTATTTCCCCGGATCCTCCCTGCGGCTTCCGATTCAGCAGCCGCAGAGCCGACGGCGGGGGATGGCGAGCCGGGCGCTCCTCCCCTCCTCCCACCGGCTCTCCCAGCTCCTCCGCGTCCTGTTCCCCGTGCGCCGGCTCCACCGCGCCGGCCTGGAGCATGCCCGCCGCGGGCGCGGAATTGGGGATCCCCGCGCACCCCCAGCCACTGCCCCCGCAGCCCGCCTCCCCGAGATCCTCCGGGCGCGCGACTTCAAACGCGGCTTCCTCGCCTCCCCGATCGGCCTCTGCTACTGAGCATGCCCAGTCCTGCCCGCCACCGCCACTGACGAGTTTCAACATGGGGACTGAAGTTCTCTGGGTTTGCAAAAAGATGGGCGGGTTGAGCTTCTTTGTGTGGCAGAGCGAGCAGAGAGGAGACTGGGCGAGGCGGGCGCTGGAGAAGCGAGCAGCTTCCGGAGGAATGCTAGAGGAAGACGATAAATACTTGCAGAGGTTTCAGGTTTGGTAATCCTGTCCCCAGTGGGCTAGATACCTTTACAAGGTCATTCATGTTATTCCCTCCTCCCTGAAACCTTTGTGAGTGTGCGTATGTTTGGAAGTGACCAACTACTCACAAGTCTGAGAGGAGGGAGGAGAGCGATTATTTTTAGAAAGGTAGGCTGATTTGGAGAGAGAGAGAGAGGAGTGAACTTTCTTGATTGGCACGAACACCACGTGGCCTTGGTCAGTTGTCTTTTGCAGGAGGAAACCTAGGAATACGGTGTAAGGACAGTGAAGGACAGCTGTAGGCAGGATTAACCAGTGCTGACGAGACCAAGTAAACAGAAGCAGTCCCAAGCTATAAAAAGCACTCTCTTCACCCGGAGGACTTTAGGAGACAATGTCATTCTATTTACAGAGTAAGGAGTTGCCTGTGTTTTAAGAAGGTAGGGCCCCATCAGCCTCGCATGGTGGTCCAACACCGTAAGTTTTGAAGTCAAAACTGGGTACAATTTCAACTTAGCCATTGAGCAAACGCAGAGAAAGTCGTTGTTCCAGTTAACACACCGGGCCATAGGAAACAGGACAGGGCATGCTCAGTAGGCAGGACAAGTTTGGGTGGTGAGGACCTTCCCAAAGTTGTGTGAATCCCTTGAGGCCTTGGCTTTTGACTACCTACAAGTACCATGCAATCCTGGCACACAGTAAATACCTAAAAGAGGTTATATGCTTATTACACTGTTACTGTTAGCTCATTCTTCATTTCAAACCAGGGGGCTAAGAGGCAAATCGTGCTTACAACCGTATTTACTGTGTGACTTATTGTGTGTGATGTTCTCTATCATTTGTACTTGATCTATGGAGGAGTCAGCAGCAGCTGAGGCCAAGCCTCAGATCAGTAATGCCTTCCAGCAGAACCTTACATAGAATAAGAGATTTAGAACCAGTGACTGACTGCTTGAGAGCTCTGACCATCTTTTTTTTTTTTTTTTTTTTAAGATAAGGAAACAGCCACAGATATGTGGCTGAGATTACTAAGAGCAAAACTAAGCTAAGTCCTAAATCTTCTAATTATCTATGCTTACCTGACCTTATCATATTTGAAGACACAGAGGAAAATATTAGCCTAGTTGATCTGGCCCCTGTCTACGTTTCCTGCCTCATCTTGGGCTCTGTGCTCCCCTCTACAAAGCAGCCTTTCATTTCCTCAGATAAATGATTATCCCTTTGAATCTGCTATTTCCAGTTGCCTGAAATACCCCCCACCCAGCCCTTTTTGTCCACTGGATTCCAATTCAATCCTCAGATCTCTGCTTCAATCTCTTATATTTAGAGAAAACTTGCCTCTTGGGACTAGATTAGGTTTCCCTACTCCCCATATTTCACCTTTGTGACTCTGTTTTAACTCTACAAAGGGAATAATAATAGAACTGAGTTGTTAGAAAGATGAAATGAATATATATATATATATATATATATATATATATATATATATATATATATGTAAAGTACCCAGCATACCATAAGTACTCTGAAAAAGTAAGATACTATTATTTGATTGTCTGTTTCCCCTCACTACACTGTAATCTCCATTAAGGCAGATGACTTTTATTCATAATTCTATCCCTAGGAAGCTCTTGGGTAATTATGTGTAACTGAATAAATGGTTTAGGTAATATGTCACCCAGGGTGTCTCTCACTTTCTACTGTAAATTTGCAAAAACCAAAAACGAACACCTCTCCATTGGTACTCCTAAATATTCAAACATATAGTTTTCAAATTCCTACATCATTTAAGCTGCATACTTTAGGTAGTAAATTACATCAGAGATGCAAATAGAAGCTTTAGTAATGCAGAATCTCCAAGGACATGGTCTCTCCAGCTTCATTCCCAGGCATGGTGAAGAAGGCCTGAGCCAGGTGGCTCAGACCCAAGCAGGGCAAAAGTGCTGGTACTGGGGACAGAACGTCCTCCACCTGCTTCCTTTCTCCTGCCCATGTCAGAATGGAACAGTTACACGCAGCATGTGGTAGGGAGGAAGCGGGATGGCGTCTTACAGGTTTAGTCACAGGGGTGTATTGGAGGGGTAACTTTGAGGCATGACCTATCATGTGCTCCCGTCTTGGAACAAATGTTTGGAAGAGAATGCCGGAGAAAGGAACCCACAAGCCACTTCTCTCCCTCCGTTTATTCATACACTTATTTGCCAATTATTTATTAAGTGTGTACAGTGTTGCTGGGGGGGGGGTGCATTCATAGGGAACCATACCAAGATGTCCCTCAGTGGTATGCAGATTACTTGGAACTAAAGACAGTTTTAGCTTCTGGCTCCATAGAAAATTCAGGCCCTTCCTTTAACTACTACCTATAGGGTAGAACAAACTTATATTTTCATCTGTTCTTATCATCCTGCAATGACCCTTTTAAGCCCCTGAAGTACATTACCTCATCCCTAGCTCAGGATGTCTTATACACCTTAAACCCCCTTTCTGTCTCCTGCCTCATGCATGTGGAGTTGCCATACCTATGTATGTCTGTATTATATTTGGTTGTTTTCTCTTGCTAATCCATCTCATGTCTATTTGATTATTAGACCAACCAAAAACAAGCAAACAAATAAATAATACTTTAAGGGTAGAGGAAAGTTTGTTATAGACACTATAACAGATGCTGGGAATACAAAGAAAGCAGATGTCTTTACTGCTCTAGGGCTTTATATTTCAACAAGAGAGAGAGAGAGGTAAGTCAAGGGTTCTCCAACATGGGTGTACATAAGAATAATTCAGGAAGTTTTTCCTTTTTAACTTTTTGTTGAAAATAATACACACAGAGAAATGTATATATATTCTAAGGGTAGAGCTCAATGAATTTTGCAAAATGAACACCTTGTGTAACCCGAATCTGATCAAGTAACAGAACATTACCTAGGAGATTTTTTTAAGAGTGGATTCTGGTCCATAAACTGATTCAGAAGATTTGGAGCACAGGCATATGCATGGTGATGAGGATGATGGTGATAAATAGATTTTAAATTAAAAAAATAAAACAGTACCAATTTATTTTTTAAAAGGAATTATGATATGCATGGTCTTTGCTTAAAGAAACAATGAACAAAGCAAAGTATGCCACCTATCCATGGGAGGTGTGGCTGAAAACCAGGCTGTGTAATAAATCTAACTGAAAGTCATCTCACAGGGTGATCTGACCATAACTGGGCAGCTCATGGTGTGTCATGCCCCAGGCTTGTGAAGGTTTATCTTCACTTTTAACAGCCTTTCGGAATACCTCTTTTTCAGAGCCTCCAAGGCATAACCACCCTCAAGAGAGCACCTAATCTTGTTAACTATCCCTTACCTTGCTTTCTCTCACCTTCATGTACCCTTCCTTGTTTCCTCCCTAATTCCAAATGTATAAAAGAAATGGCAAACTGTTCTACTCTAGAGTATTTGAGATCTTGCTTCCCAGCATGTTATCAGTTTGGCTCAAATAAACTCATAAAAATTTTCTAAAGGTTTGGACATTACTGCCATCAACAGAGGTAAGTAGCTCCAGAGAACTCCAGAGTAAGCAATGATGGAGGAGGGGAGAAGGGGACAATGTGGCTGGTGATGCTGAGCTAGATGTTAAAAAGGCTTCAGGGAGGAAATAACCCTTAAACTGAATTTTCAATAAAAATCCAATTTCTTCTGAGAAGGAAATCCATTTAGGACTGGAGGGAGTAGAGACAGTGCAGGTGGGATTGAAACCATATGGAATTTTGGGAAACTGCCCGTTCAACATGGCTGAAGAACAGGCTATGAAGAGAGGAGGTGAGCAATGGTCTAAATGTCAGATGGCTTTCTGCACCATAGACAAAGTTTATAGATTTTTCCTGAGGGCCAGGGAAAACCACAGAAGAATTTCAGGCTGTAGAAAAACTAGATTTGCATTCTAGAAGGATCTCTGGTAGCTGCCTGGAGAGTAGATTAGGTTGGGGGAGGTCCCTAGTTGAAGAGACCAAATAGAAGAGTCCTGGGAGGGAAAAAAAAAACTACTGGAAAAGGCTATGTGATAGGGGACTGAGTGAAGGCCACGGCATTCAGCATGAGAGCATCGGAAAGATTCAAGTATCATTTAAAGGTAGAATCTACAGTACTTGGTGGCCCAATTGCAGGGTGAAGGAGAGGTAAGGCTAGGATGATTTCCATGTTTCCAGTATGGGCAACTGGAAATGTAGTGGTTTCAACATGCAAAATAAGATATGAAAAAAAGGAGCAAGGCCTTCTATTTATTGTCTACCTATATTCTCTCTGGGTCTTAAACTTTAAAAAGGATGATTCTTTAAAAACATAACTCTAGGGGAAGCCGGGATGGCTCAGCAGGTTAAACACTTGCTTTTTGCAGCCCTGGGGACCAGGGATCAAATCCCAGCCCCAGCCCATGTGGACCCATATGCTGAACTGAGGTGTGCTTCCCATGCAGGAGGACCCCAGTTCAGTTCTCACCCCCAGGTTCAGGCCCTGGCTCGAGGGGGCGTGACTCCCATGCGGGCGGCCCTCAGCCCAGTTCCTGCCCTGCGTGGCCCCCTGCCCACTTGTGTGAAACCAAACCATGTTGAAAACTGATGACGTACAACTATGGACACTGCTCTGGGCCCTCCCCCCTTCTCTCTGTCTCTGTCAAAAAAAGCAATAAAATAAATCTTTAAAAAAAAAAAAAAAAAAAAAAAAAAAATATATATATATATATATATATATATATATATATATATATATATATAACTCTGATCATGACATTCTTGTAGCAAAAAATAGACAAAGTCCCTGCCTGCCCTTATCTAGATTACAGAAAAGACAGGCCTTCAGCACATAATCACCACAAAAGCAAAGATATAAGTACATTGTGCAAAGTGCAAAAATGGTAAGACTCCCAGTGTCATGAGGACACATACTGGGTGACCAGGCCTAGTCTTAAGCTTTAGCAGATGAAATGACATGTAAGCTGAATTCTGAATATTGAATAGAAGTTAACTAAGTCGGAGGTGGGTGTGGAGGAGGTATTCTTAGTCAATCCTATATCATAAATATGGTAAGCACTTCCTATATACTTGCTGAATGAAATGACCCTGTCCCTCTCAATAGGGCAAATCAAATGTTAGGAAAATTATTTCCTGGAATGAACCATTGCAGAGGGATTAGGCCAATCTTTCTTTTCTGTTCTTCTATTATATATTGGTT
This sequence comes from Craseonycteris thonglongyai, assembly GCA_004027555.1. Taxonomy (NCBI): domain Eukaryota; kingdom Metazoa; phylum Chordata; class Mammalia; order Chiroptera; family Craseonycteridae; genus Craseonycteris; species Craseonycteris thonglongyai. The sequence goes on from PVKE010017885.1 coordinate 12,570, forward strand.
GCTTATCTCAAGTAATGAGGTATTTTTTATTCAGTACTTTTGTTGCCTATTTAAAGTGTGTGTGTTTTCTGGTCAACAGATATGGAAAAATACAGTATCAGCAGCTGCCAATACCAGTAATAATACTACTAGTAATAACACTGCCAGTGTTTCATACACACAGGAGTGAAACACACCCAACATGAACGAAATTCTTGTCAGTCACTAATATTTTTTGAGCACCTACTTCTGATTTGGTAAAAGGGAATGGTGTGTGGCCATCTAGAAATCTCATAAGGTATAATCAGCGTGACCCCAAGTATTGGGCATAATTTCAGGAAAGGAACTTGACAAAAGTGGAAGTGAAACCACGGACATGTCAGTCCAAGTTTATGGGAATCATGCCATGAAGAAAACGGCAGAGTACAGATTAGACATTTTTTTGAGGGGAGAAAAAGGATCTCTGAGGAAGAGAGGTCAGGGCAGCCAGTAACAAGAAGAACTGATGAAAACATTGCAAAAATTCGTTGAATTATGCGTCAAAATCATTGGCCGACTGGGAGAAGCATAGCAGACCAAGTAAACATTGATAGAGAAACAGAAAAATCTTAACTGAAAATGTTGGCATGAGAAAGGTGTCTGCAAAAATAGTCCTGAAGAGCTCACTGATGAACAAAAGCAAAGGAGAGTCGAAGTTTTCCAAGACCTTTTAGAGAAGCAAGATGATGTTTTGGACCATGATAATACTGGTGATGAAACATGGGTGTACGAACATGACTGAAACAAAGAGTCAAAGTGCACAATGGAAGTCAGCAAATTCTCTATGACCAAAAAAGGTCCTTCAGTCCCAATCAAGAGTCAAAACGATGTTGCTAACCTTTTTTTTTGATATCAGAAGGATTGTTCATTATGAACTTGTACCAACTGAACAGTCAACTAAGTTGATGATTTGAAAGTGCTGAAAAGACTGTTAGATTTTAAAAAGTTAGATTTAAAAAACCTGAATTTTTTGTCAACAACTCATGGCTCTTGAATCACGACAATGCATCAGCTCACATGTCACTGTCTGTGAGGGAGTTTTTAGCCAGTAAACAAATACCCTCCCTACTCATCTGATCTGGCCCCCAGTGACTTTTTTCTTTACATGAAGATAACGGAAATGTTGAAAGACATTTTGATAACATTCAGGACATCAAAGGTAATATGATGATGGCTCTGATGGCCATTCCAGAAAAAGAGTTCTCAAATTGCTTTGAAGGGTGGAGTAGGTGCTGGTGTTAGGTACATAGCTTCCCAAGGGGAGTACTTTGAAGGTGGCTGTAGTGATATTCAGCAATGAGCAATGTAACACTTTTTTTAGGATGAATTCACGAATGTAATCATCAGATCTTGTACTGCATCTTTAAATTCTACTCATGGCAATTTATTTTAATCCAAGTTCAAAATAAGGAATATAAACTATTATATATACAATTGTTTGTTACAGTGCCATCTATATGAGAGACAGAAAGAGTGAAAGAGATAAGAGAGACAGAGAGAGATTGTTACAGGAAACCAATTCATTCAGCAATAAAGGGGAATTGTTAACTTTATTTGTTAAGAATTCTTATAGCGTAGTGATAATTAGGAGCATGGACTCTAGAGTCAGAATCACACTTTCATTCATTTAAATCCTGGTCCTACCAATTATAAGCTATGTAATTATTTTAGGCAAGTTACTTAACTTCTCTGTGCCTCAATTTTCTCATCTCTAAAATGGTAATAATAGGGATACCAGATGGCTCAGTGAGTTGAGCTCTCACTTTGCAGCCCTGGGGTTCAAGGAGCAAATCCCAGCCCTGGCCCATGCAGACCCATATAATGAACTGGGACGTGCCCATAGTTCAGTTCTTGCCAGGGCAAGCTTCCCATGTAGTAGATCCCCAACCCAGTTCCTGCCCTGTGCAGCCCCGTGCTAGCCTGTGGAATGAAACTACAGTGTTCCCTCGCCACTTCGCGCTTCATGTTTTGCGGCTTCAGTGCTTCACGGGTTTTCCCAAAATATGCATCAAAAAATAAAAATGAAAAAATACAACCATGTCGGCAGCCACATGGCGGAGAGGAGCGTTGTTTCATGTGGATGCGCGAGAGAGAAGGATCCCTGCATGTCAAACACAGAGATGAGTTGACTCAAAGAGTCCATCCCACGGGCTCACAAAGGCGCGTGATTGGTTTCCGGTGCGACATCGACCAATGAGAAAATTCCTAGGGGCAAATCCTACTTCGCGGTTTTTCAGCTTTCGAGGAAGGTTCTGGTCCCCATTAACCGCGAAAAACGAGGGATCACTGTATGTTGAAAACTAATAATATGCAATTATGGAAACTGCTCTGGGCCCTCCCCCTTCTCTCTGTCTCTGTCAAAAAACAATGAAAATAAATCTTTAAAAATGGTAATAATAGTACCTACCTCACAGGGTTGTTTGGAGAATTAAATGAAATAATATGTGAAAAGCAATTTAAATAGTGCCAGGAAAATAATGCTGAATTAGCACAGTAGTTATAATTGTTAAGTTTTGGAAATACAAGTGCCAGATGCTGGGATGCAGGAAATCAGACATAATTCCTCTGGCGAGTGAGATGAGCATGGAGCGAGCACACATGCACAATATAAAATGAAGGAATGTACAACAGTGTCTAGGAATGTGGAAGTTGGAGCATCTCCTTCCTTGTGGGAGTGTAAGAGATGTTCCCTGGAGGAGGCAATGTTTACATCAAGCCTTAAAGGGGAAGTACTAGTTTGCCAAGTAGACAGGCAAGGGGAGGGGTTGTAGTATTATTCTAGAGTAAACCCCATACACTGTGCTGAGTGCTTTTCAGGGATCATAGGCAATATGGATTGGTTGTAGGGGGCAGGGGGGTGATAAGACTGAAGGTGTAGGCAGGAGTCCAAACCTTGAAGGGCTGCGTGAACCATCGGAGTGGTTTAGCCTCTAGTGGTTGGGAGCCATTGAAGACACATTCTAGGTGTGGCTGTAGTGTGGAGGGTGAATTGCTAGAAGATCACACAAAAAAAGCAAGGGCATTGGTTAGGAAACATTTGCAGTGATATAGGCAAGAGAGAAGGCTCTTCTGAACTGGAGTAATGGCAGGAGCAACCTAGGCATAGCTCAGGGTTCTGGCTTGGGTGTCTTCATGGATGGAGGAATGTGATCAATTAGATAGAATGTCATAGAGTCCTTAAAATAATCATTATGAAGACTGTAGGAAGATGAAATGTTCTTGATGTAATAGTAACTGATGAAAGCAACCTACGAATCCTGTCTATACCATTTATGACTATGAACCAAGCAAATAGGTATATTCAAAGATGAGGTAAGGAAGGAACAAGAAATTACCAAATAGTTGTTTATTTCTTAGGATATTAAAATTGTGGACAATCTCTTTCTTTGTTTTATTTTTACTCATATGCTCTTGTAACTTTGAAGAAAAATGGTGGTAGATAAAAATTATAATAAAATATTGTGTTTGAGATTTTGTCTTTGTTTTAGATTTTCTTTTATTACTAACTTTTCTTTTGGTAATGGCTTAATGGAGATATAATTCACCCACTTAAAGGGTACAATTCAATGGTTTTTAATATATGCACAGAATTGTGCAGCCATCACCCAAATGAATTTTAGAACATTTTCATCAACCCAAAAAGAAACTCCATACCCATTAGTAGTCACTCCTCATTTCCATTAGACCTTAGCCCTCAGCAAACAGTAATCTACTTCCTGTTTCTATAGATTGCCTATTCTAGATATTTTATATACATGAAATCATACAATAAGTGGTCTTTTGTGACTGGCTTCTGTTACTTAACATAATGTTTTCAAGGTCCATCCATTAGTATTGTAGCATGCATCAATACTTAATTTCTTTTCATGGCTGAATAATTTCCCACTGCATGGATATACCAATTTATATATCCATTCATCAGTCCATGGACATTTGGTTTGTTTCTACTTTGAGCTATTATGAAAATAATGCTATGAACATTTGTGTACAAGTTTTGTGTGACTTTTTTTTTTCCATTTATTTTGGGTATATGTTAAATTTTAGTTTGAAAATGCAAAGCGGCATGAGGAATACTTTGAGGGCAATGGATAGATTATATCATGATTGTGGCAATGGTTACATATCTCTATATATTGGTCAAAACTCATTGAATTGTATACTTACCTTGATGAAATTAATTTTATTTAGGTTATATCTCAGTAAAGCTGCCCTCTCAACCCCCCAAAAATAAAAAATGAAATTGGAAGGGAATGGATTTGGAGGCATGTTAATATGCATGATGTTTTAACATTATGTAATGCTCTTCTATACACCAATATTTTCACATATATTATCTCATTAAAACAAATGAAAACTATGATCAGTCCAATAAGCCAGAGAGATAAGTAAAAAGGTATTATTGTGTCCATTTTAGATATGAAAAAAATTGACCCACACAGGATGGTTAAGTGGTTTGTTCAATATAATAAAGCTGCTAAGCATCAGAGACAGAATTTCTTCCACCTTTCACCTTTGTATTTTCAAATGCTTAATCAAAATTGCTTAGAAAAACTGAAGGACAGCATCATGCTCCCTGATTTCAGTCTATACTACAAAGCAACAGCTTGGTATTGGCAGAAAAACAGACATACAGACCAATGGAACAGAATCGAAAACCCAGAAATAAACCCACAAATATACGGACAGATAATCTTTCACAAAGGAGCAAAAAATATAAAATGGGGAAAAGAAAGCCTCTTCAGTAAATGGTGCTGGGAAAATTGGAAAACCACCTGCAAAAGAATGAATCTGGGCTGTGAAATGTCACCATATACCAAAATTAACTCAAAGTGGATTAAGGACCTCCACATAAGATCTGAAACTATAAAGTGCATAGAAGAAGTAGCATTGGCACTAAACTTATAGACCTTGGGCTCTGAGAGCACTTTATGAACTTGACCCCAAAGGCAAGGGAAGTAAAAGCAAAAATAAATGAATGGAACTATATCAAACTAAAAAGCTTCTACACAGCAAAGGACACTGTCAACAAAGTAAAAAGAAAATCAACTGAATGGGAGAAAATATTTGCAAATAATGCTTCTGATAAGGGGCATAATATATAAAGAAAATATATAAAGAACTAAATATATAAAGAACTCATACAACTCAACAACAAAAAACAAAAGATGCAATTAAAAAATGGGCAGAATGGGGAAGCCGGGATGGCTCAGTGGGTTGAGCGCTCACTTTGAAGCCCCGGGGACCGACGATCGAGGCCCGGCCCTGGCCCGTGCGGACCCATATGCTGAACTGGGGAGTTCCCCCAGTTCAGTTCTCACCAGGATGAGACCCTGGCCCAGTTCCTGCCCTGTGCAGCCCCGCGCCCACCTGTGAAAAAAAACTATGTGGAAAAACCAATGATGTGCAACAGTGGTGACTGTTCTGGGACCTCCCCCTTCTCTCTGTCTCTATCTCTGTCTCTCTCTCTCTCTCTCTCTCTGTGTCAAAAACAATAAAAATAAATCTTAAAAAAAAAAAAAAAATGGGCAGAAGACCTAAACAGGCACTTCTCTCCTGAAGACATACAAACAGCCAACAGATACATGAAAAAATGCTCAACTTCACTAGCTATTAGGGAAATATAAATAAAAACCACAATGAGATACCACCTCACACCTGTTAGAATGGCTATAATCAACAAGACAACGAATAACAAGTGCTGGAGAGGCTGTGGACAAAAAGGAACCCTCATACACTGCTGGTGGGAATGTAAACTGGTACAACCACTGTGGAAGGCAGTGTGGAGATTCCTCAAAAGACTAGGAATGGAATTGCCATAGGACCCAGCAATCCCTCTTCTGGGTATCTACCCAAAAAACCTGAAAACCTTAATCCGCAAAGATACATGTACCCCAATGTTCATCGCAGCACTGTTCATGGTGGCCAAGTTGTGGAATCAACCAAAGTGCCCTCTGGTACGTGACTGGGTTAAGAAGTTGTGGTACATTTACACAATGGAATACTACTCTGCAATAAGAAAAGACGAAATACAGCAATTTGTGACAACATGGACGGACCTAGAGACCATCTTATTAAGCGAAATAAGTCAGACTGAAAGAATCAGGAAACATATGACCTCACTTATAGGTGGAATATAAAACTGAAAGGAACAAAGATTCATGGACACAGTCAACAGTTTAGTGGTTACCTGAGGGTGGTGGGGAGGTGGGTGGGAGAGATGGATGGGGTGGGGTGGGGGAGGAGTAGGAAGGGGGAATCAAACACACAGTGATGGAAAGTGAGCTGATTCTGGGTGGTGAGCACATAATGCGATATATAGACAATGTAATGTAGAATTGTACACCTAGAAACAATGTAATTGGTATTAATTAATGTCACCCCAATAAATTTAAAAAAAAATTGAAGGAGAAAGAAGCTACACCTGCCTAGGTTCCATATTTGGATAATAGAATAAAGAAATTCCCCAGTATGCTGGCTCTTCCATGACCTAGAATAAAAATGAAAAAAGGGATAACTTAAAAATCACAATAACTAGAACAGAACCTCTGAAAAGCATGAAACTTTTAAAACCTCCCACCTTTGATTGCAATGATCTTTTAAGTGGCTCTAACACTTGAGCTTTGACTTCATTGCACATAGAAAGTCTTTTATCTCTTCCTGTTTTTACCAGTTTCTGTGGGTCCTACATTTGTGTTCAGATCCTTTGCCTGCTGTCCCTCTGCCATGCTCAGGAAGGCCATCTGTGCCCTGCCTTTCTCAGGTTTCAGAGTCAGTTGTCTTCCAGCTGGCTTTAGTCAATGGGAAGCACTGGTAAGAGAATGGCAGCGTCTTCTTCCCTCATGCCTTAGGTGAGGTCAGCAAAGCTGCTGCTTCTCTTCTGGGGTCTCCAGCAACTACAGGCTATGTCTGCCTTGATTCTGTCTTCTGCTGAGTGATCGGAACTCCTGGGCTCCACTTATACCACTTTCTCCCTGTGTTCGGCAGCCTGAGGGTGCTGGTGGCTTTGTGCATTGCCTCACTGTCCCCTGATTAGCGTCTCTGCCTCTTCCCCTTTCTGGCACCACAGACTCTTCTGAACACCCAGGGTGATTTCTCTTCTCTTGGTTGGACCTTGAACGATAGACAATCTGAAATTCCATTGTATTTGCACCGGAAAAGCAACCCTTAGAAAACTTAAAATTTATCAAATTAGTGGATCTGCCATCCTCCAGCACTGAAATAATGTATTTAAGAGGTTTGGGGGAAGCTGGGATGGCTCAGTGGGTTAAGCACTCGCTTTGCAGCCCTAGGGATGAAGGGTCAAATCCCAGCCCAGGCCTTTGTGGACCCTTATGCTGAACTGCAGTGTGCTTCCCATGCAGGAGGTTCCCAGTTCGGTTCTTGCCTCCCTGGTTCGGCCCCTGGCTTTAGCGGGTGTGCCTCCCATGTGGGAGGCCCCCGGCCCAGTTCTTGCCCTGTGCAGCCCCCACCCACCTGTGTGGTACAAAACCATGTCAAAAACTGATGATGTACAACTATGGAGACTGCTCTGGGCCCTCTCCCCCTTCTGTCCTCTGTCAAAAACAATTAAAAAAAAAAAATCTTTAAAAAAAGAGGTTTGGAATCTCTGAATAAATCTTTAGCTGCTCATTTATCATATAACATTTAGCATGTTAAATTAGTGGAGATTTTACTAGCTAGCATAATTAACAGTAGTTTCTGTAATGAATACTTCCAAAATCAGAATGGCTTAATACAATAAACATTCATTTATAGCTCACAAAGAGGTCGTTGGGATTAGCTAGGGCTTTCTGCTCGTGCAGTCATTTAGGAAACTAGAATTGCCCTAGATATTGACACCTAGCTAGCAGATGAGGCACAAAAGAGAGCACAGGGGGTTGTAGGAGATGATTTAGGAAACAGGCCTGGAAGAAACATATCAGCTTGATCCACATCTCATTGGCCAGATCTCAATCATGTGCCCCTACCTAATTGCAAGAGAGGCTGAAAAATGGAGTTTAACTTAATACCTGGGAAATAAAAAGAAATGAGCTTGGAAAACATACCGTCATTCTCTGCCACTATTTGCCATTCTGGTCAATAAATTTCTTTTTTACTTACTCTTCCTTCCATATATAAAATAAATGCTTCCAACTCCCATCCCTAGAACATTATCCAAAGCTACTGTTTCCAGCTAAAGGCCCTGGGTGATGCCCCGTCATCTCCAGTTGATTCACGTGTAGTTCTTTTTGGCTGAGTGCTTCAAAAACTAAAAGGAAGAGCCAACTGCCCCTGCTCCTTTTTCATCCCTGAATGCACATTGCCTAGCACAGACAACTTCCCATTTGAAAAGAGAGGAAACGAAAGATACAAGGCCAACACCAGCCTAAAGCATTAGGACAGGCACTGTGACATTTTCCACCCCTTCCCCGACCAGGAAGCTTTGGGAAATGCCTTTGATTGACCTCTCTTTCTCCTCTATGAAAGGCATTATTCTGTTCATATTTCTCTTTGACCCCTGGTTCCACTCTTTGGGAATTCTCTTCATTGGTCATTATCCTCCATGTCAATATCTGAAGTGAGTGATTAGGAATAAGTTATCTCTGGGGCTGTGCAGATTCTGGAGTCTGCTTCCTTTACATGGAAAGCTGGGAGTCCAAGGCTGGTTGTTGTTTTAGGCCTTGACTAGTCTTTGTCCCTGACTTGTGTTTTCTTTGGAAAGACCATTTCCTCAGCAACTTAACAGGCTTCTCATTGATTTCCTTCTAGATGGTTCTTATGCCACAAATTACATCCCAAATACTTTCCTAGACATCTTTTTCAATATTCTTAATGTCTTTGTTTGCCTTATCCTTAATTTTTTTCTTAATTGCAGCTACCTTAATGCTGTCAGGATTGAGTGGGACAACCACAACATTAATGTCAACTTTGCCATAGGTTGTGACCTCACAGGCCTTGGTTGCTCACAGTTTTCTCAATCTTATTTGCTATTATTTGGGGTCTAGAAGACTCCAAAACCTCAAATTTATATAATTTTCCCATTTTATTTTATTTCTTCCTGCTAACTGCCCAAACTTGCCAACCAATAGTGGCCAATGTGTACTAACAGTTTGGTTCTTTCAAGCCACTTCCCTTGGATCTGACAGATCAGTAAGCATATGGCCTGCCTCTTAAGTTATTACAAGCAAGAATTATTGCCAAATGTTTTGCCATTGCACAGCATGGATTGCTACCTTTTTTGCATCTGGAATCAGTTTCCTTTCTTCCCACAAATTGTACACTAAGCCAGTGCCTCATATTTCATATTTTTGTTTCAGGAGCACTTCACTTTAACGTCTCATTTGGGGTTTTCATCATAGTATGAATGCTTGTTGTACAAAATGAACTTCCAAATCTCAGTGACTTAACACAATAAACACAGTAACACCATAAAGTTCATTTCTCACTCTACAATCTGATGTAGCCTAGGGAAGGGGTTGAGAGGAAACTGCTTCATGTGGTCAGGCAGAGCCTAAGCTAACAGAGGCTCCACTATCTTCAATGCAGTATTCCCATGTTTTCTCTGAGCATGGATATCCAGCTAGCAGCTGAGAGAGGGGCAGAGAGCAGGGATGACCACATAGAATGTTTTAGAAGCCGGGTCTGCGGAGTGGCATATTCCTTCAACGGTTTCAGAAAAAACTTTGGGATTAGTTCTGTTTGGTATTATTAAGTCATTTCCTTCCTTTAACAGATCCCTGTAGCCACTGGAATTCAGACTTTCATTGCCAGAACTGTGTCTATGTTTAATCCTAGAGCTAGAGGCCATCTAAAGTTACCCTGAGAGATATAAGATGTGGTTTCCCCAAAGAAACCACCAGAAGAGGGGAAAAGAGATACTGGAAAGTCAAACCAACAGGTGTTTATTACACAAGCTTAACAACTTCCAAACATAGCTTCATGCACACAGTAACTACCAAATAAAGTAGAGAGTAAAAATGTACTGGTATATGGCAGGTGGGAAATCGGGAAGCATAACAATAGCCATACAACTGAGAAAAACATGGGGTTCCAAGAAAACCTTAATACTTTATTTTACACTTTTTTCTTCTGTTATTAAATTGTCCCCCCACCCCCAGATCTTCCAAAAGACAGGGAAATCTTGGGCATTACTTTTACCGTGAATCAGATGTCACAAGAGCCAAGTAGGTTAAATAAATGAGTTGAGCGGGAAGCAGGATAAATCCAGGAAGTGCATATGCTTTCCAAAGTGAGCAGTTGCTATTCAACTTCAATTATTGTCAAGCAGGAATTCAGGCCCAGAGTTGCCAGATCTAATTTTTCAAGAAATGTCAGAAATCCAGTTTCTTACACGAACTCTTGTGATGTTTCAAAGTTCATGTGGTTGTCAGTCTCTGAGGCTGCCTACAATGATCCTCTTCCCGTGGTATTCAAATCTTTATGTAGTCACCTAACAAGGTGTATCACTGTATCAGGGTTGGTGTGAGTGACCAATAAAATATGGCAAAATTGATATGTGACCTGATTCCAAGGTTAGATCATAAAAGACATGAAAGGCTGCCTTTCTTTCTCTGGTATTAGGTTCTCAGGGAAACCAGCCACTCTGAAACAAGGCACTCAAGCAGCCTGTGAAGAGGCCCACATGGAGAGTAACTAGGAGAGTAACTAGGAATCTCCCAGCAACAGCCAACCACTGGAGTGAGCCAATCCCCAGTCAAGCCTTCAGATGATGCAGTTCCAGCTAACATCATATCTAAAAACTCATTGGAGACCCTGAGCCAGCTAACACGCTGAGATAAGAGATGTTTATTGTTATAAGCCACTACATTTAAAGATACTTTGTCTCATAGCAACAGGTAACTAATAATGGTCATAGCAACTTTAAAATTAAAAAATAATTTTAAACATGCAAGTAAACAATTTCCTTGGGCTGGATTCAGGTTGCCAATTTATAATATCCATAGAGAGGAAAGCAAGAAACAGTGGACTCCTGTTTTGATTCTTGCTTGTTTTGCATTTAATTTTTTTTTGAACTGGGGGCACACCCCAGTTCAGCATATGGGTCTGCACAGGCTGGGGCCAGGTTTCGATCCTCAGACCATAGGGCTGCAAAGCAAGCGCTCAACCCACTGAGCTATCCCTGCTTCCCCCTGCATTTAATTTTTTAAGCACAGTGAATCCAAGAAGAAAACTGATTTAATAAACTAAGTCTTCTTTCCAGATAGAGATAGACCTTGGAAAATTTATTTAACTTCTTTTTGCTACAATTTCCTCATTTGTAAAAGGGGAATAACAACAGAAGCACTTCTGATAAAAAAATTGAAATATACTTTGAAATGAGAATAAAAAAAGATTAGCATATGTTCTATCTAGTTTACCCATTCAAACTATCTCTGCATTTCACTGGCTTTGAGCTATTTTACAGTTCTAGAAGTTGTAGAAAACAGGGTAATGCAATGATTCTTGTCCCCAGAAATATAAATTGCATCTAGTGGTCTGTAATTGATTATTGTCCTGTGACTATCATATAAGATAAGTTCATTATAGCTCCTGATGGGTAAATGTATATGTATGCTCTTTGGATTCTCGTGTGAACTGGTCACAACAGCTTTCTTATTTCATCATTAATTGATCTGTTAAATATAATTACAGACACATGTTCATTTTATATTTGTGTCTGAATCATGATTCAACTTAAGAAATTATCCTTGAACAGACTTCAGAGTGTTGTTATGATGATTACATGAATTAGTGCAGGTAAAACCCTTAGCCTAGGGCCAGGCATATGGTGCTCGATCATACTAGCTCATGTCACAATGAGAAAGAAAGGGTAGTGAAGAAGCAATATTGAAAGGTCACTAATTTAGGTGAGACAAAGGTCTACACATTCTTGTTTTCTGAAAAAGAGTACTCAGAGACAGCAGTTTTGTAAATCAAAACAGCAGTCACAATTTTATCACAGTAATTACGTAGCTACAATATCTCAGAAAAATCATCTAACCATCCCACTGAGAATGGTAATACTCACTTCAACACCTGTGGTAGAGGCTTGCAAAAGTAACAGACATGCAATGGTGGTACTATGAATGAGCTAGAAATGGTGTTAGTCTGAAAACAGACTTAGAAAGCACATGTCTGAGTGTTCTTTAAAATTCTGTGTTTGCTGTCAGGTAACTAAAATGCCTTAAGTGGGCCAGGTATATGAAACTGCCAGCTATCCATCTGTTTTTGTTTTAGATGGAGATAAAATATTTGATAGAGATAATTTTTAAAATTATTATTATAAGAACAATAGAGCAAACATGATGATAATTGTAAACAGCTGCTCTGGAATAGAATGGCACAACGAGGGAGTAGTTCCAGTTAACTGCTGCCACCCAGGAATTCACACCCAGAGTTTTGCAAGACCAGCAAGAAACCTCAATTATTATATGAGATGTATTAGTTCAGGCAATTTATTAAACATCTATGCCAGCCAATTGAAATACATCTACCATCTTTTTGCGACCTTTGCCTTAGGCCGTGCTTTGGATGTGCTCTTTGGGTGGCAACTACTTGTTGGTGACACTCATCATGAGTTGCTTATCATCGTTTGAAGCCGTTTTTAACTAGCATGAGTAGAATGTGAAGTGCCAGAGAACTGCCTGGTCATTTTTGTTGATCAAACTGGAGTTGGTAGTAGTCAACTAATGTTTGTGGCTCCCTGACAAAGACATCAGACACTTGATTTTGCCCTTCACACTTAGCTTTATCCATCACAATGTGTAAAGGTGGAAAGAAAGGGTTCTAAATATGTTAATTCTTTTAGGAGGCTGACTTTGGAGTCATACAAACAGATCTGAATCCCAGTTGCACTGCCTAAGAGCTAACTGATCATAACTAATCTGCTTAATGTCTCCGAGCCTCAGTTTCCTCACTTATAAAAAGATTAACAGCTGCACAAGGAACCAGAATCCCTTTGTCTTCCTGCTCTACCATCTTTAGTGTGTGGCTTTTAGTGCTTAGTTACATAGTGGCTGCTGCATCTTTAAGCACTGCTTTTGAGTTCCAGGCAGGATAAAAGGAGGAGAGTGAAGGTTAATAGACCTATGTCAGGAGAGCATGCCTCTTTTATAAAATTTCAGTAGCTTTCCTAGGCATCATACCTAGCAGACTTTTGCTTATTTGCCTTTTTAGCAATGCTTGGTTGGAAAGAAACTTGGGAGATAAAGTTTTTTGTTTTTTTGTTTTTTAAGCTGGACACATTTCCATTTACATATACAGCACAGGGATAGACTACTACTGCAGATGGAAGATCAGCTACTGGGTAAAAAACAAACAAAATAAAAAACAAAACAAAAACAGAAACCCAAAAAACCAGCTATATCTGCCAAAGTGCTCAGTAATTAATCCTAGATATTATGTTTATATTAACTTTTATCTCAGCTAGTCTCTCTCTTTTGTCATCATATCCAAAATTCAGAGAGAGATTACAGAAAAGAAAAAACAAACAAAAAAGAGTATGAGAAAAGGAAAAAAATGGAAAAACAGAACAAAACGGTAGGTATGTGAGGGGTGTGTGTATATGTTTGTGTCTATCCCTGTGTCTGTACATGTTCATTCTGGTTCTTGACCATTTAAATGGTCGATCAGAAGTACATTTCCATTTGCCAGGTAAGGACACAGAGAGAAGATGGCCGCCCGTGACTCAGGAAGCAGATTCTCACCACATGCCAAATCTGCCATATCCTCTCAGTCTCAGGAACTATGAGATATAAGTTTTTGTTGTTTAAGCCAAAAAGAAGAAAGAGAAGGAAGAAGGAGGAGGAGGAGCTGGAGGAGGAGAAGATTTAAAGATTTATTTTATTGTTTGAGAGAATGTGAGAGAGCGAGAGAAAGAGAGAGGGAGACAGAGAGAGAGGGAGAGAGGGAGAGAGAGAGAGAGAGAGAGAGAGAGAGAGAGAGAGAGAGAGAGAGAGAGAGAGAGAGAACAAGGGGGGGGGGACCCAGAGCAGTCTCCATAGTTGTACATCATTAGTTGTGATATAATTTCATTCCACACAGGTGGATGTGGGCCATGCGGAGCAGAAACCAAACCGGGGGCCTCCCTCATGGGAAGTGAAACCCTTCACAATTGTGCCATCCTGGTGGTTGCCAGTTGCTTCGCAGTTCAGCATATGGGTTTGCATGGATGGACTGGGGTCAGGAATTGAACCTTAGACCTTGCAATTGTGAGGCAAGCACTCAACTGCTGAGCTATCCCAGCAACCCTAAAATATTGTTTTAAAGAAAGAAAAAAAGAAAGAACGTTTCTACACAAATAACTATGCCAAGGCAGTATATATATATTTTTCTTTTTGCTAAAGATTGCTACAGTAACAATAACCATTTTCATCCCAATAATAGCTAAAATTTTGTGAGCATTTGCCATGTGCCAGACTCAGTGCAAAGTGCTTTATGTTTATTATATTCATCATAAAATTTCCATAAAGTAGATTCAATAATCCCCACTTTACTGATATGAGAGCTGATGCTCAGAAAACTTACTTTGTTTAAAATTGTGCAGCTAATACACAATGGAGCCAATATTAGAATTTGGATCTGTCTGATTATAAACTCCTGCTCTTAAATCACCAGATTATACTCAGATTGCAAGATATTTCTCACCTACTTCTGGGGAGTCATTCCAAACTTAATTCTAAAACTCAAATCTTGGCCTCACCATTTGGCCAATACCACAGTAATAATTGTAGGTTAGAATTATCACAGGTTGGTAAAATGAGTGGGACAAAGTTAGATGAGAAATAGGATATGTATATATTTAAAAGTGTCTCCATACAAGATACTTATTAATTATAGAGACACAGAGTAACTTTACAGTGGAGAAACGAGGCACACCCCACTGTAACCAAGTAATCAAAGTTAATATCACTAATAAGGAGACATATCAACATCACATGACTCCTGAAAGGATGCGCTGAGAAGGGCACAGCATCACTTCTGTGTATTCTTGCCAAAAATGCAAAACCAGAATTTAATCATGAGGATATCCCACACCTAACTTGAAGGGCATTCTACAAAATACTCTCCAAAATTGTCAATGTCATAAAGCACAAAGAAATATTGAAGAACTACCTTAAATTGAAGGAGAGACGTGAAATGCAAAGTGTGATCCTGGATTGGATCCAGGATCATAAAAAATAAACATTAGTGTGACAGAATAAAACATGTATATTGGTTAATAGTATACTATCAAAGTTAATTTCTTGATTTTCATAATTGTAGTATCATTATGTAAATGTCAAACACTTGGGAAGCTGGGTAAGGATATTATGAGAGCTGATTTTTGAGTTTTGGTGATGCGTATTTATTTTATTTTTTCATCTTTTTTGGAAGTCCCAAATCACTTAAAAAATTAACTTGCAAAAAGTAGTTTCAAATAACCCTTATCTCCCAAATTTGTTAAAGTTGTTTTCTTATCAAAATTATGTCTGAACAAAAAGTAAATGGACTATACGTACGTGTCCACCAGCTTTCTCATCTGCTCTGCATTCTGTGTTCTGTCTCTCTAATAAGCTGCCACGTTCCTTTGTCCAGATGGTGCCTTGCTCAATGGCTCCAGATCTGAGAGAGAGTTATTTATACCCTAGATAGCATACACTGGTATATTCATTATGACAGTTTTCTGGCAAATGGAAGGATAATGTTTTGTGCTAACAAAATCAATGTATTATGACAGTTTACCATCATATGGGAGTAAAGTGCCTTGGGGAAGGCCTTTTTTTTCCTAATTCACATAAAAGTATGGAATTGGCTAGCAATGCCCTGGACTCCATCACCTCTGAAGCCACCACAAAGTATAACCTCTCCTCCTGTAAAGCAGATGCAGTCACAAGCCATCTCCTAGAGAAAGGGACAACCCCGGTGTTAATCCAAACTTCACCAACAGAATGGAAACCATCTCTAAGATCATAAAATGTCCTGAGGCGTACGTCCCCAGGTTAATGGTGAGAAGACTACATTGACCAGCCAATGTGTAAAGAGGAATGCAGCAGGAGCAGGTGTTAGACTTGAGAGTTGTCAGGTACATAGGTGACTCCCAAAATCTTCCCCAGTTTCCTGAACAGTAAAGGAGAGTTATGCTCAAATCATATAGGATGCTTTGGGCTGCAAATAACAGAGAACCCAGCCCAAACTGGTTTAAGCAATGGGTGAGTTTATTAACAGGCAGTCCAGAGCTCTGAAGGGCTCCAGGACCAGTAACATAGGGCTCTACTTCATTTCTTTGGTATTCCTTTGCTTCAGTCTTCCTTTGTGCATCAGTTTTGTCTCCAGACTAGGGCACTCATTGCTAATAAATGGCTTATGGGAGCAAATGGACACACACGTTCTTTGTTCATGTTCTATAGGAGAAAAAGAAAACCTTTCACCCACCTATACTACAGAAACCTTTCCCTTCAATCTGATTGGTCCAACTAGGTCATATGCCCACTCCTTTGCCAATAACATTCCAATTTAGGTCATATGCCCAATCCTCTGTCAATAACAAGCAAAAGCTGTACCCCGAATGACTGAAGTCTAAGTCCATTCAGTGGCAAGGTAGTGGGATTACTATCAGTGGTTAAAAATAAGCAAGATACATTATCAGAGCTGGGGTGGGGTTAAATTCCCTTGAGTCATGGGACTTGTGAAGGAAGAGTAAGCACCTGAACAAAATCAGGGCTTTGTCAGGGAAAGGAATGGGGACAGTGGAAGCCAGGGACGTGAATTCCTGCCCCTTGTGAATCTAAGCTGTTGGTCCAACACAAACCTGTACAAGCAGAATATTTCTCAGTCGTTTCTTTTTTTTTTTAAATGGGTTATATTGCTATGGAATATGGTATGGAGGTTCATCAAAAAAATAAAAAATAGAACCATTATATGACCCAGCAATCCCACTGCTGGGTATACATCCAAAAATACTTGAAGAGATGTTTGTCAGCTATGTTCATAGCAGCACTATTCACAATAACCAAGAGGTAGAAGCAAACCAAATGCCCACTGATGAATGAATGGATAAACAAAACACACACACACACACACACACACGTATAACAAATATTAATTACTCAGCCTTAAAAAGGAAGGAAATCTTGTTGTAAACTATAACATGAATAAACCATGAGGACATTATGTTAAATGAAATAAGCCAATCACAATGAGTTAAATATTGTATGATTCTGTTTATATGAGGTATCTAAAGTAGTCAAATTAATCAAAAAAGAAAGTAGAAAGGTGATTGCCAGAGGCTAGTGGGAAGGGAAAAGAAGAGTTGTTGTTTAATGGGTACAGAATTTCAGATTTGTAATATAAGTTTTGAAGCTCTCGTTCATAAAAATGTAAATATACTTAACAGTACTGAACTGTACACTTAAAAACAGTTAAGGTGATAAACTTTTACGTGTTTTTTAAATCACAATGCTTTTTTATTTATTTTTTGTAAATTTGGGAAAAATGGGTTATAGAAGCTGCATCATAAATCCATTTTTAAACATAAATGTTTCCAATTAAAAAGAAATAGATCCGAAAAAGAATTAAAATCACTTCAAACAGTGCAAAAAGAAAAATAAGAAAAATTATGCCAATATGGTCAATAATAAAGGGTTCTTTTCTTTTTTTTTTTTTTTTTTT